>CAHIKZ030001060.1:60000-275000 GCA_903632075.3 Acanthosepion pharaonis | reverse complement strand
TACTGTATCACACCTCATCAGTGTGGCTAAATGTCTTGTTGCCTCTAGCTAGGATTGAAAACCGGCTGAATTGGCGTCAGTTGGAGATTTTAACCCCTAAGCCGGTGGTGTACAGCAAGGATGAAGTTGAATTTAAACATATTTATTTTTAGATAAACACACAGTGACTGAGAAAACTTGATTTGCTTTACTAAAAAGTCTTGCATTATTAGCAGTAA
This sequence comes from Acanthosepion pharaonis, assembly GCA_903632075.3. Taxonomy (NCBI): domain Eukaryota; kingdom Metazoa; phylum Mollusca; class Cephalopoda; order Sepiida; family Sepiidae; genus Acanthosepion; species Acanthosepion pharaonis. The sequence continues at coordinate 274,782 of CAHIKZ030001060.1, read as the reverse complement.
TAGTCACTGTTTACAAGCTTATATATATATATATATATATATGTGTGTGTGTGTATTTAAGCAGCAAATTCTTTTTTAGGCATGTCTGATTGAATAAATTACAAACATTATGTTTGCTTATTTTTATCAATCCTTTCATATTCACAAATATTTTTTCCATATATTACAATTGAATAAAGCAATATTTCAATTGTAATATACAGAAAAATATTTGTGACTATGAAAGTATTATGATAAAAATAAGCAAACATAATGTTTGCAATTTATTCAATCAGACATATATATATAGTGACTTTTCAAACATAGCTGAGATGTGGTACAAGGTCGAAAGTAGGGGGCGCTCAGTGAAGATCGAACTAACTACTTAGTTGTAATTGTTCTAGTGAGACAAGCTTGCTAACCATTACACCATCTCGAGGTGCCCAATAAGATGCATGCACGCACACACACATATATAAAGCCATAACCCTGGTAAGGGCACAAAAAGATGCTAGATCTTAATCACAGATCACCCATAGGTAACAATGGTTCAAGAAATAAGGCCAATAGCAACAAATCCATTCTTTCTGCAATCAGCTTTCTTCCTGCCACTGACTTTATATGTGTTCAAAGACAGGTACTCTAATCCATAGGCAGCACATCCAGTTTATTCCCATGAATCTCAGAGGTAGAACATTCAGGATATTTTATCAGCTGTTTTCTGTTATAAATGATGCAATAACTCTGCCCCAGTTTATTTTTTCATATCATGGATCCAATGGCATCATCAGATGCACACCGTCAGCCTTTTTGAAGGTAAGAGGATTTCATCAGCACCACCGCCCTGTTTGGAATTTTAGTATTTTTGTACACATGGACTAAAATATTTTGGGAACTATTTTAGTGAAACACCAACTGCATTTTTAATTTTTTGTATCTTCACATCCACTCGGCCTATGTTATAAGAATTAATCATACAGTTGGGCCACTTGAGAAAATCCTTTAAGCAAATAAGATTATACTCAAGTGGTTGGGCGTACCAAGTAAGGTATTGAACCTATGGCTCATGGGTGGTATCTGTTTGGTTCTGAAACATCAGTTAGTACCTGAGTACTAAAACACAGGTAGCAAATCTTGACAGAAATTAAAAATGAAAATTACATCCTAGACTAGGTCTTATTTTGACTCCCCATTATAGGGAGTAAAAATGTTACTACTTTTTGGCTGTTTTTCAGTAATGCAAATCCAGGTCTAGATATTGTAGTGGTCAGGACAGTTCTTGAAAATGCTACAAATATATTATTGTGCTTTTCTCAGTATAGTGCTTATTAGGGTGTTACCTTTCCTTCCATCCAGGTTTGCCTAATCGCTTCCACAAGGAAACAAAGCTTGCCTTTTTTATTTGATTGTTTACATTGAAATTTCCCAATTTTTAACCTATAATGCCATGGTATTAAAACTTATAACATCTTGGATTTTGGTACCACCACCTCCCCACCAATCTTTTGTTGCTGGAAAAAGTTAAATAATTAGCAATTTAAATAGGTAATATTTTTCATAACATAAGTACCATATATACTTGCGTATCATGCACTCTTTGAAGATTTAATTTTTTAAGTTAATTTGGCTATAGTAAATGGATATATAATTTGGTCAACAGTGTAATCAGGTCAGGCAGTACATAGACTAATTTTATATCTCATATATGATGTGACCCCCTTAAAATTAGCTTCGAAATAAGGTCTTCAAAAATAGCATGATATGCGAGTATATAGAGTAATTTTTAATTTATTTAATATATCTTAACTCATTAATGCCTACGATCCCATATTTTGCTGGTTAACATTAATGTGTTATAGATAGAAATACTTCTGAATATATGTTATCATCTAAATCAGTGGTTCCTAACTGATTTTGGGCCATGCCTCACTTTGGTATTTCTAAAATTCTGGTGCCCCCCCCCACCACCACCATTCCTGTAATATTTAATTCTTACATATTCAAAATTTTACTGCAATTCACATGAAGGAAGCTTAAGAGGTTTGGTATCCAAACAAGACTCCAAAGACATTGGTGTCCATGAAAGAGAAAAATTAAAAAAACCAAAAAGACAGTTAAATATATATAGTTTCATAACATATAATAGAGAACTGAAAGTCAGAAATATATATATATATATATATAATATTTGAATGAAAGCTTATTCTGTAATATACTTTGATCATTTTAATCATGAAATAATAATGCAAAATGAAATTTGAGCTCACTAGAAAACAATTCACTGTTAATAACTCATGCTTGAATTGCTCCCTTATTGTTTTGGTTGAGTAAGCCAAAGGGTGCACATCTTGTGCGTGCCCCACCAATGTGGCCTCCCCCACCCACATTAGGAATCATTGATCTAAATCTAACAGATAAACTAGAATTATGATATACTTACATACATAAAGCAAGATTTATGTTTTTTAAAGACTCCACCTAAAAGTGTTCACCATTCAAGTAAATGCTTATGCACTCGAATATAAGTAACCATTTTTTTTTTTTTTACCAAAAGACTGAAATATAAATGCCCAATAATTACCTATCCATGAAGCAAATGTTTAGACTGATTTTGCTATTGAATGACCCAGTGTGGGATTGATAAGTCTTAAAATCTCCCAACACGATCATGATCACTGTTAGCTGTTCCATTTGTTTCATAACTTCAGGTTATTTACAAAATAGCTTCATATAACATTATCCAATTCAAAGCTCTCATATATAGGGTTTGAAACTGAGGGTCATCAGTACTTTTGGTAATAGTAATGTTAGCCATTTCCTTACAATAAACATTTGGCATTCATTGAGTGAGCAGCCAGTACTGCTTTCATTTGAAATTTATAAAATCTTTCTCTTAAAACAATTTTTAGTCAAGTGGCTGTTATTGTTCTTTCCAATATTGACAAGTGTTTCCATTTTAACCTTTTGTTTGAAGCAGTGGAGAATGTCAACATTTTGATTATACCATTATTTTCTCTTTGAGTTCCATATGATATCCATTTTAGTTGTTGCTGCTGTTGTTCCTCAAGTGATGCTATTTGGTACAGTTCTTTGATTACTCCCATTTCAAATTTTCAGTTTTTATTTTTCTCTTTGAGTTCCATGATATCCATTTTAGTTGTTTGCTGTTGGTACTCCTCAAATAATGTGTTTTCTCTTACTTCGCCTAGTTGTTTGTGATCCTGTAGCCCCAGTCCACAATGTTCAAAGAAAGATGATCTTTGACAATATTTTCGAATGTCACTTCATTTATAATCATTGATCTTAGAAAGCGGTTGTATACAGCTGACAGTTTAGATATTTCTAAAGTTCTTTAGAGCCATGCAGGACATCTATATGAATGTCTTGATCTGATGAGGCTATTTAAGGACATGACTAGAGTTTTTGAGTTGATGTTTTGGCTTCATTGCAGTTTGCAGTGTTAGGGAAAACTACTTCTGGTGTAGCCTAGTCTGTCTTTAATTTTCTTATCTCCTCTACTAAATTTATTATAACTATTTGAAGGATTAAGTATTTGCTAATTCCACATCTTGAATTTTTATGGTAGATTCAGGGTTACTTCAGAAGTGTTTATTCTGTCTTGGAGTCAGAAATGAAACATCGGTTTGATTTTTGAATAGGAGTAGAGGTTCACCCTTGTTTCCTGTTTAGGATTGGGTTTCCAGTCCCTTCTAAAGTCGGTGCAAGGCTGACTTGAGCTTGACTATTAAAACTAACTACTTGCCCTAACTCTAGACCAAAAGGAAAACAGACATACTGATAATGGATATTAAGAACTTTGTTTTGCTACAGTTTATATATAAAAAATGAGAAAGAGCGCATGATTAAAACTAAAGTGTTTGAATGTTTTTTAATTGCAACAAGTGAAAACTCACCCACCTTAACCTACCTTACAACCTTTTAAATTCCATAACGGTACCTACTGAAGAATTTTACCAATTTTCTACATTGTTTTACTTTTGGCAGCTTTAAATTATTCAGCATTCCTCTTTATCAGTAAAATCAATCTTCTGATCCGTTTTAAAAATTCAGACTTGCAACATGGCTCTTACCCTTTATCACTATGAATGTGACTTCATGAGGAGGCATGCTGAAGTTATGGATAGCGGCTCAGACTGAGGAATCGGAGAGCCAAGTTTGAATTCCAGTCAAATCCATTACATCCACTTATGTGCTAATATTCTTGGAAACGGTATGATTTCTCTTCTTCTCTCCCCCAGAGCAGACCAGGTTCTATAGGATTGGATGGCAACTGGTCTACTGTAGAAAGAAATGGCAACCTACTATGGGGGAAAAATCTGCCTTGTCAGTCATGTATCAAAAGATACATGATCGCTTAAGCATGTATCATAGATGGCACATAACTCAATGATGTGACTTCATTTGCTGTACAAAGTGTTTATTCTGCTACTGAAGGTGACTGATCTTTGAATTTGAGTTTGTTTGAAATTCATAGTTGTTTTGTTATATCCTATGGCAACAGAAAACAACTTTGAGTGAAATTAACAAGGTTACTGCAATTTCATAGTTGTGTTGTCATATCCTTCTATGGCAACGAAAAACAATTTTGAGTGAAATTAACAATAGGTTACAGCAATTTCATAGTTGTGTTGTCATATCCTTCTATGGCAACGAAAAACAATTTTGCGTGAAATTAACAATAAGGTTACTGCAATTGAGAAGACTTGAAAAAGAATGCAGTGGACAGGGAAGCAATATTAATGATGCTGTATGCTAAAGGTGAATCAGGATAGATCATACAAAGGCTTAGTGTTTGTTTGTTTATTCAATTACAGTGAAGCTTTCTTCCCAACTGCATAGATGTTGATATATGCTAACAAAAACGCTTAAATTTCATTTGGCTGAGCATAGTTCAAAAGACTCAGCATTTAAAAGCTGACTTGGAACAACGAAAGGAAGGTTTGTACTTACTTTATCAATGAGAGGTTTAAACATGATTATAGAATGTCCATTTTCTTTTTCTTCATCCCAAAATTAGGGTAAGGTTAAGCATTATTACAGTGGTCATGCTCAATTTGCTTCCTTGATATCTATAATCTTCAAAAATTTAAATGCAACATCAATCACCATCTTCTGTCGTCTTGAACCTCATTCATCTTTTGTCTTTTCCTCAATCCTCCTTCTTCTCAGTTTTCTCTTTCATTTTCACTGCTTGTAACCCATGCACACTAGAGGCATTCACGCCTTGCTTGTAGTGAAATGATTAAAGAAAATGGGTTTTCTGCTTTGTGACACAGTTCTGTGTGTGCATGTGTAATATATATATATATATAAATATAAACATAAACACACATTTTTACTATGTTAATAAAAACACCGATTAAAAAAAATAAATATATATATAAGATAAGAAATAAAAAATAAATGAAAACAATCAAAATAATTTAACTCAAATAAATAAACAAATAAATGACTTCTGGTAAAATAACCGCCAAAATAGACTACCCACAATGCACCACTGACATATATATATATATATATATATATATATATATATATATATATATATATATATAAATAGCAGCACTCATGGCCTGAGGATTGCATCTAGCATGAAACAGACTGTCACCTTTAAGTATTGACTTCTATGTTCACTTTTATATTTACACACACTCTATCTCTGATATTAAGCACTTTATCCCATAAATATAGCACACCTTAAGACTATATTTCTTCATATATATAGTTAAATTCCCTGATCAATTCTGTGGACAAGACATATTTTATGTGTCATTTTATACCATATATATATATATATATATATATATATATATATATATATATATATATATATATCCCCCCGACACTGAAATTCTTCAAAAATTTAAATGCAACATCAATCACCATCTTCTGTCATTTTGAAGCCCTTTTCATCTTTAGTCCTTTCCTGAATCCTCCCTATTCTCAGTCTTCTTTCACTTTCACTCCTTGTAACCCTCACTGCACTTGTGGCATTCCTGTAGTGAAATGATTAAAAAAGAAAAAAAAAGTTGAGGGCTTTATCTTGCTGATCTTTGACCCATGTCGAGAGTGCATTTATGAAATGTTCCTCTTTGTCAAGCTATCAAATTGGGCCAGGAAGGAAGTGTCAAGAAGCACAAGCTGTTTGGTCTTAAATCTAGTTGCAAAACAATCTAGTTGACCAATCACTAAGCCTCATTTCGAAGACATATGCAAAAAATACTGAATGAAATTGTAATGTTATCTGTTTCCTTATAAGGAAACGTTTGGCATTCATTGACTAAGCAGCCAGTTCTACCTTCAGTTGAAATTTATAAATTCTTTCTCTTAAAACAATTTTTCACTGCCTATTAAAGAAAAACTAACATTAAAAACTAAACAGCATGCCTGACTAATGTAAAGTCAAGTCTCTGATATCATAGTAAATACCGAGCATGTGAAAAAGACTTGAAGCATCCAATGTTGAGAATGCCATAGACATTTTTCAAAAAATAAAAGTTTTTTTTTTTTTTTAATCATTACTTCCCCAAGAAATGCAATAATGCTTCTATAAGATAGTAATGTAAAACAGGAATTAAGAAGATAACGACTGACATTGCATTTAAATTTTTGAAAATCAAACTTGACTGGAAAACAAGGAGATGAAGTGAGGTCTGCAAGTGAAAAGTGTGATAGAAGAAACTGTTAGCATAGAACTTATGGTTACATCTAACCATTTAAACTGTAAAATGATGAGACCTTGCTGCCAATCTAGTACTGCACTTAAATCCATAAAATCTAGGTATGATAGTGAAAAGTTTATAAGAACAATTACCATGGAAATATTTATAGAAAAGGTACAGACAAGCTATATTACAGTGGTGGGAAAGTGACTGAAGCCGAGATGCCAGGTCAGGATCAATAACATAGCAGATTCTTCTGGCATGCAAAGGGTTACTGAGTGTTAGAGAATATGAGAAAAAAAAACACTTTTAAGGAAAGAGACAAATAAAAGAACAAGAATTTAGAAGACAGTAAATAATATTATTATAAAAAAAAACAAAAAACAAATGTGTACAAAAAATTTAAATTTTGGCATTAAATAACCCATAGAAGTGTTAATATGCAGCTAAATGAAAACAACCAACCAATAAAGGTCAGGAAATTGTAGATTGCCAAACTCTGGAAGAGACACAGCACATAAAAGAAATATAACCGTTGGATGATGATGATGATGATGATTATTATGGTGAAGATAATAATCATAACAACAAAAATAATGTACAGAGTGCGATGGGTAAATTGTCACCATTTTATATTTTTAATTTCACATGTGAGCATTGTTTGTTTTTGATTTTGTCGGCAACACGGTATAGTAGGTTCACTTGGGTACCATTTGTGAGAAAAAGAGCACCATGACAAAATTCACTCTGCCAGAAATTTGAAAACGACATGCTGTACTGCTTGGCATTTGTGCCAGGAGCTCCAATGTGAACATTTCAAAGGGTTTGGGTGTCAATTTGAGGACAGTGCAGAGGATTCGGAAAGAGTTAGATGAATCTAATGGTGATTACGAAGGTATTTGGAGTGATCACTAGTGATGGCAATGTTATGCCTCCATTCATCTTCCCACAGAGCCTCAGACTCAACACAAAGGCCTACATCAAGTGCCTTGAGGAGATAGTGCTGCTTTGGGTGAAGAAGATGGCTACTGTAAGTCCCTATGTCTGGCAACAGGATTCTGCACCATGCTACACAAGCTCAAAGTGCCAGTCATGGCTGTCAGAAAATTTCTGTGACCACATCACCCCTTACATCTGGCCACCTAACTCCACTGACTGCAACTCTCTTAATTATTTTGTGTGGGGCACAGTTGAGTGAGAGACCAACTAAACTCTTTATAACACCAAAGATGAACTGAAGGTAAGGATTATGGCAGCATTCACCAACTTAAACAAGTAGTCCATCCAGAAGAGTTGCAGGTGATTCCAAAGTTGTCTGGAGGATGTGGTTGAAGCTAATGGCGATTTTATTGAATAAATTTACTCTTTATTATTTCAAGACAATTTTTGTGTCATTTTGGTAAATATAACTGTTATAATGAGATGTCGGTGCTATTTTTATTTTTGCATAATTTAGACAACAATTTATCTATCACAACCTGTATTTATATTCAGGTAATGACTATTAGTTTTTAGTAAGTAAAAGATTCTCTAATTAAATGATCATTAAGATGTTTTTTTACATTTTACGGTAAAATTTATTCACTTTTAACTGCCCAGCAATTGCCTTGTGAACTAATTTCATAAAACTCGTCTATTTTTTTTTCCCCAACTTTTTCAGCAACTAATTAAAGTAGTACATAATTTAGAATGACTGTGGCATTCCAAGCAAAAAATTTGCAACCAAGGCCAGTGTGTACTACCCCGAAAATGGGGGTGCAATCTGATTAGGGGCCTTGCACAATAAACTCTTGCTATTTTATAAACATTTGATTGTTTTTCTACCTACATTTATATATGCTAGAAATTAAACTGACTATTAAAGGGATGACAGATTTTCACAGATTTTGACATCATTCTGGGGTCTTTTTTTTTTTTTAAATTCTAAATTTTTAAAAACACTCTTTAAAAATTGACTTTTTTATTCATAATATTATTAAAATTATTCAAATTTTAACAAAAAAAATCCCGAGTCGGTCTTAAAAGCTAAAAATCGTTCTTAAAAAAAAAATCCCGAGTCTCTTAAAAGCTAAAAATCCAGTCAGTCTTAAAAGCTAAAAATCCCGAGTCGGTTTTAAAAAATCCTGAGTTCTTAAAATAAAAATCCTGTCGGTCTTAAAGCAAAAATCCCGAGTCGGTCTTAAAATCCCGAGTCGGTCTTAAAGCAAAAAAATTTCTTAAAAAATCGAGTCGGTCTTAAAAAAATCCCGAGTCGGTCTTAAAAAAAAATCCCGCTCTTAAAAAAAAATGCCTTAAAGAGTCGGTCTTAAAAGCTAAAAATCCAAGTCGGTCTTAAAAGAAAAATCCCGTCGGTCTTAAAAAACTAAAAATCCCGAGTCGGTCTTAAAAAAAATCCCGTCTTAAAAGTCCCCGAGTCGGTCTTAAAAAAAATCCCGAGTCGGTCTTAAAAAAAATCCCGAGTCGGTCTTAAAAAGCTAAAAAATCCCGAGTCGGTCTTAAAAAAAAAATCTCGGTCTTAAAATAAAAATCCCGAGTCGGTCTTAAAAACTAAAAAATCCGGTCTTAGTCGGTCTTTAAAAAAAAAATCCCGAGTCGGTCTTAAAAGCTAAAAAATCCCGAGTCGGTCTTAAAAGCTAAAAAATCCCGAGTCGGTCTTAAAAGCTAAAAAATCCCGAGTCGGTCTTAAAAGCTAAAAAATCCCGAGTCGGTCTTAAAAGCTAAAAAATCCCGAGTCGGTCTTAAAAAAAAAATCCCGGTCTTAAAGCTAAAAATCCCAGTCGGTCTTAAAAAAAATCCCGAGTCGGTCTTAAAAATAAAAATCGAGTCGGTCTTAAAAGCTAAAAATCCGAGTCGGTCTTAAAAATCCTGAGCAGTCTTAAAAAAAATCGAGTCGGTCTTAAAAGCTAAAAAAATCGAGTCGGTCTTAAAAATCTAAAAATCCTGAGTCGGTCTTAAAAGCTAAAAATCCCGAGTCGGTCTTAAAAAAATCCCGAGTCGGTCTTAAAAAGCTAAAAAATCCAGTCGGTCTTAAAAGCTAAAAAAAATCGAGTCGGTCTTAAAGCTAAAAATCGAGTCGGTCTTAAAAAAAAGCTAAAATCCCGAGTCGGTCTTAAAAAGCAAAAAATCCTGAGTCGGTCTTAAAAAAAAAATCCCGAGTCGGTCTTAAAAAATCCGAGTCGGTCTTAAAAAAAAAATCCTGAGTCGGTCTTAAAAAAAAAGTCGGTCTTAAAAGCTAAAATCCCGAGTCGGTCTTAAAAGCTAAAAATCCCGGTCGGTCTTAAAAGCTAAAAATCCCGTCGGTCTTAAAAGCTAAAAATCCGAGTCGGTCTTAAAAGCTAAAAATCCCTGAGTCGGTCTTAAAAGCTAAAAATCCCGCGGTCTTAAAAGCTAAAAAATCCCGAGTCGGTCTTAAAAGCTAAAAAATCCCGAGTCGGTCTTAAAAGCTAAAAAATCCCGAGTCGGTCTTAAAATGTCCCGAGTCGGTTTAAAAGCTAAAAATCCAGTCGGTCTTAAAAAAAATCCTAAAAAATCCCGAGTCGGTCTTAAAAGCTAAAAATCCCGAGTCGGTCTTAAAAACAAAAAATCCGAGTCGGTCATGGCCATATGTTTTCTTGTTATCCTAACCAGTCTGTGGGGCATGGCCATATATTTGCATATCCACCATTGGGGTATATTCTCTTTATAGCGGACAATTGGTGGTAAATGAATGACAACCTAAAGCCTATTTACAGAATAGATTATCATAAATGTTACAAGAAATACATGGGTGAAACCTCTAGGAAATTATTATTATTTTTTTTTTTATTAGTTTAGCTCATCCAATAGAAGGCCAAAGAGTTACTGAGTGGGATTGTTATAAAAAAAGAGGAAATATGAAGTGTGTATCACGAGGATATGTAGGACAGATGTTGGTTGATCCTAAACTGGAAAAAATTTTAAATTGTAATAGTTATATTCCGCAAAGTATCATCTTTTTATTTCTATTCATATCTATCTATATATATATATTTTCACATCTATTTATCTGTGTGTCTCTGTTCATCTGTCTACATAGCTCTGTTCATCTTTATCTATTTTTGTTCGTATCTATCTATCTAATTTTTGTTCATATCTATCTATCTATTTTTGTACGTATCTATCTATCTATCTATTTATGTTTGTATCTATCTATCTATCTATCTATCTATGTTTGTATCTATCTATCTATCTATCTATTTATGTTTGTATCTATCTATCTATCTATCTATGTTTGTATCTATCTATCTATCTATTTTTGTTCATACCTATCTATCTATCTTTGTATCTATCTGTGTTCGTATCTATCTATCTATGGACATATCTATCTACTTATTTTCATAACTGTCTACCTATCTACTTATGTTCATATCTATCTATCTGTCTGTCTATCTCTGTTCATATCTCATTCATATCTATCTCTGACAGATTTTGCTGATGAAACTGTTATTAAAACATAGATTTTGTTTCAACCAAATCTCCATTAGTGAGACAGAACATGGCCACCATTAATTACACAAATGCTGGATATTTTTATTTTATTTTTTACTTCAAACGCTATCATTTTTTAAATGATATTTTATGAATTTCAGCTCTGTATATTAAGACTTTTCCTAACTCCTGTTGTTTGCTACCAGCTTAGTAAGAATGTGTGTTAAACTGAAAAATCATGTTTGCATATTAATCACAAGGAATTCATAGATGATTGCATTTTAATGTATTCTTTGAGTGAATTTTTATTCAATTTATAGTAAAACACTATTTTCCTGATCAGAATTTCTGTAGATTTTGGTGGAATACAAGTGCATTGAATATGCTGTTTAATCTCAAGTCTTTTTTTTCTGTTTATATATTCTTTCGTTTAAATATATGAATGTTTTTTTTTAAAGAAAACCTAAATGACATACACTGTATAAGCAAATGAAATCTGTTATATGTATACAAAAAACAGGTTTGGTATTGGTCAAAGTAACTGTTCTACTTCTAATGGTGCCTGTTTTGGTATTTATAAAACCCAGGAGTCATGATAGGTCTTGTAAGCCAATACGGTAAAAAATAAGTCATTATCCAACTTGTTACTTTATATTCTAAAGAGTTGATAGCAAATTTGAGAAGATATTTTGTTATCTCCACAGTAGAAAAATCTCTGTTGTAATCCAAGACAACAGCAATTCTGGAAGAAAAAAAAAAATTCTTTGATGGCAGATGCTAAATCAGCCTATAAAAGCTTAAAACTTCTTGGCTACTGGTATTTCAAAGAAAGTGGTCCAGCATCTGAGGGTGACATCTGTTAATATTCACAAAGATACAGAGTTTTATCATGAGAAATAATGAACTTCACATGATACCAAACAAGAAAGCTGTTTTATGAAAAGTCAATGTTAAATGCTAAACAAAACAAAAAACAAGATAACTATTATAAGAGACTAAACTTCAGGATACAAAAAAAACGTTACTCAGAAATGATGTCGTAGGAACTATTAGTCATAATCTAAATATATTTGTGTCTATATTTGTTTTGAGCTTCTTTTTCTATATGCTGTGTCACTTCAGAACATTGGCGATCATTGCCCACCACAACTTCCTGTTTATGGCTCTTAGTAAAGTTTTTTTTTCTTTTTGCTATCTCTCCTAGTCCCTGTTTTACTTGCCAATTATACAAGCACATTAGGTAGGTTATGCACTACTTTTCTCTGTCCCTCTTATTTGCAATATGTGAGTGCCAGATTCTCCAAGCCCTCTTTCCTCATTAAGATCCCTAGAAATTTCAATCGTCACCCTCTGATTCTTTGTAAAATTTTTCTTTTTGTTTCCAATTTCTCTAAAACTTCCTCATTACTTGCATGTTCTGTTCATGCAATTCTCAGTGTCCTTCTGGAGAACATAATTTCTGTTAATACAAGTTGCTTCTTCCTCTGTGAGGAGATTTTCCAACATTCACTGTCATATAGAAGGAACGATAATATGTAACAGTTCAGTACTCTTTGCTTTGTTTGTAACAAAATTTTCCTGTTTCTTAATACTTTGCTTAACTTTTGGAAGGCATCTTTTGCTATTCCAATGCACCTTTGGATTTTTTAAAACACTTTCTAGATATTCAAATTGTTGTGCTTGTTTGATTTTGATACTGACAATCATGCATTCTATCATCTTACAAGTGATGTTTAGTCCTTTCTTCTTACTATTTTTTACAACCTTTTCTAAGGATTTCTGTAGGTTTTTCTCTGTCTGCTATCAACATATGCCTATTTTATTTATTTATTTTTCTCAATCATTTCACCCTAAACAAGATGGTAGTGTCACTAGTATACAGGGGATTACAGAGAGTGGAGGTGAGAGAAAAGACAGGGTATAGGGTGGATTGCAGAAAGAATAATAGCTGAAAACGATCCAAGAAGATAGATGATGACTGTCTATATTTCTGAGATGAGGTATTATGTACACTATGTACATTATTCGGACTATTGTCCTCATCATTGTCGCCATATTTATTACAACGTTTCGGCCCTTTAGTACCTGTCTATATTTCTGAGACGAGGTATTATGTACACTATTTACATTATTCGGACTATTGTCCTCATCTTTGTTGCCATATTTATCCGATCTTTCACTATCTGTCTATATTTCTGAGATGAGGTATTATGTACACTATTTACATTATTCGGACTATTGTCCTCATCCTTGTTGCCATATTTATCCAATTCTTCACTATCTGTCTATATTTCTGAGATGAGGTATTATGTACACTATTTACATTATTCGGACTATTGTCCTCATCCTTGTTGCCATATTTATCCAATTCTTCACTATCTGTCTATATTTCTGAGATGAGGTATTATGTACACTATTTACATTATTCGGACTATCGTCCTCATCCTTGTTGCCATATTTATCCAATTCTTCACTATCTGTCTATATTTCTGAGATGAGGTATTATGTACACTATTTACATTATTCGGACTATCGTCCTCATCCTTGTTGCCATATTTATCCAATTCTTCACTATCTGTCTATATTTCTGAGATGAGGTTATTATGTACACTATTTACATTATTCGGACTATCGTCCTCATCCTTGTTGCCATATTTATCCAATTCTTCACTATCTGTCTATATTTCTGAGATGAGGTATTATGTACACTATTTACATTATTCGGACTATCGTCCTCATCCTTGTTGCCATATTTATCCAATTCTTCACTATCTGTCTATATTTCTGAGATGAGGTATTATGTACACTATTTACATTATTCGGACTATCGTCCTCATCCTTGTTGCCATATTTATCCAATTCTTCACTATCTGTCTATATTTCTGAGATGAGGTATTATGTACACTATTTACATTATTCGGACTATCGTCCTCATCCTTGTTGCCATAATTATCCAATTCTTCACTATCTGTCTATATTTCTGAGATGAGGTATTATGTACACTATTTACATTATTCGGACTATCGTCCTCATCTTTGTTGCCATATTTATCCGATCTTTCACTATCTGTCTATATTTCTGAGATGAGGTATTATGTACACTATTTACATTATTCGGACTATCGTCCTCATCCTTGTTGCCATATTTATCCGATCTTTCACTATCTGTCTATATTTCTGAGATGAGGTATTATGTACACTATTTACATTATTCGGACTATCGTCCTCATCCTTGTTGCCATATTTATCCAATTCTTCACTATCTGTCTATATTTCTGAGATGAGGTATTATGTACACTATTTACATTATTCGGACTATCGTCCTCATCCTTGTTGCCATATTTATCAATTCTTCACTATCTGTCTATATTTCTGAGATGAGGTATTATGTACACTATTTACATTATTCGACTATCGTCCTCATCCTTGTTGCCATATTTATCCAATTCTTCACTATCTGTCTATATTTCTGAGATGAGGTATTATGTATTACTATTTACATTATTCGGACTATCGTCCTCATCCTTGTTGCCATATTTATCCAATTCTTCACTATCTGTCTATATTTCTGAGATGAGGTATTATGTACACTATTTACATTATTCGGACTATCGTCCTCATCCTTGTTGCCATATTTATCCAATTCTTCACTATCTGTCTATATTTCTGAGATGAGGTATTATGTACACTATTTACATTATTAGACTATCGTCCTCTCATCCTTGTTGCCATATTTATCAATTCTTCACTATCATCTATATTTCTGAGATGAGGTATTATGTACACTATTTACATTATTCGACTATTGTCCTCATCTTTGTTGCCATATTTATCACAACATTTCGGCTGTTGTACACTACGGCCTTCTTCAGGTGGTTGGAATGTCAAACTGAACCCTTTATTTCATCAGTTAACGTCTTGTCACTGGATCTAACTAACATTAGATCCAGTGACAGGACCCAAAGAGTGTGAGTTCAATACCTGGTTAAGGCGGTAGAGAACTTGGAGAGGGGAATGAACAGGAGATAACTGATAACCATTAGACATGGCATGTGGAACTAGAACTGTCTACCCCAGTAAGTGAAATAAAGGGTTCAGTTCGACATTCCAACCACCTGAAGAAGACCGGAACATACAACGGCCAAAACATTGTGATAAATATAGAAACAAAGATGAGGACAATAGTCTGAATAATGTAAATAATGACGACTGACGTTGCATTTAAATTTTTGAGCATTGTATTTATTATGGAAGAAAATAAACAGAAGGGAGTTCCACAGGAGGGTAGTGTGAGAAAAGAAACTGTTGGAGTAGAAGTATTCAACAGTAAAATGGTGGGACCTAGATGCCACTCTAATAGCATACGTAATTCACGTAATTGAGAGATCAAGGGGAAAAAAAGCTTGTCAGATGAGTTGACATGAAAATATTTTTATGTTAAGATTATGGCCACCAGTAATGATTCTGGTTAGGACTTCTAATTCTCTCAGTAAAGTTTGAATAAATCCAGTAAGAAAACACATTATTGTCTTATGCCACTTTTTATTTTTGTGTATTTACTGAATTCATTTTCTATCCATATACAGATAGTTTGCTGCCAGTATAAGTTCTGGATTACTCTATCTTTCCCAAATAAATTAAGCTTACCTCGCACTTGAAATAGTTCTTTGTGTTGTACATTTACATTAAAATCATGAAAATTAAGATTTTCTAGCAGAGATGTGAATTGCTAGTTCTGTAGCTTCATAAAATGAAACCAGTGTTTCTTGATTTTTTTTTTTTTTTTTTTTTTTTGGTGGATGGTGGGGGGGTAGCTATAGACAATTAACAAACAAACAGAAATCTCGATTCTGTCTTCTTTAACCCTCTATTGATACTGTTGGATGTTTGAACCCTCAACAAAATGTTTTTCCTTAATATTTAATAAGTAAGAAGTGGAATTTTTTACAGTTTACCAACCCTTTACAGGTTATTTAAAGCCAGAAAATATTTTTTGATTGTAAGGAGTTTTCTTTTTGAGATAATAATGGTTTAGTGATACAAAATACTAATTAACTAATTACTAATTAATCCATAGATGGGGGCAGAGGAGAGGTTGATTCATTCCTTTCCCAAAGTCATTTGCACATAAATTAAACGAACCCTATGGGAATTGGAACCTGGCTCTTCGATTAACAATTCTAAGTCATTATCCATTACACCACCTGCACTTCCAAGCTTACAGCACTTGGTATTCCGAAGCGGTTGTACATCTGGGTACTGATCACCATCCATTCACTCAAGCTTGCCAAGTAGGTTGAACGCAGCTTTCCTTTGTTTCTCAAACCTTCAATCTGTCCTGTGAGTATCAAATTTTCCAAGCCATCTTTCCTCATTATGTATGCCAGAAATTTCAGGTTTCTCATCCTGATGTTCAGTATAAGTGTCCTTTTTATTGCCATTGTCTTTGCTCACATGTTTGGTCCATGGTATTTCCAGCATCCTTCTGTAGGACCATATTTCTGTTGATTCAAGTTTCTTTTTCATTTGTGAGGATATTGCCATACAAGAGTACTCCATTTGTATGATGTCCAAGAACATCAAAGAAATGGATTGTTAGTAGTCAGGAATTGTGGCAAAGATTACTGACTAAGGCAGTGGTTTCCAAATGGTGTGGCACACCTTATAGGTGCAGTGAAAGAGAATATCAGGTGAGGCAAAATGATTGAAAGAGAATCAAAGATATAGAAACAGTTTCAAGAAATCCATATGCAAAAATAAATATAATTTTATAATATAAAATATTATTATACATTACTTGTAATTGGATGTGTGAGTCCCAGTATAAATAGTTATAAATAATTATTGATCGATTTTATCATTGTGATATTTTTGCATTATATAAAGTATTAAGAATATAGTAACTAGACTCCGCAAATTGGAGGAGAGAGTTGTCAATGATAATGTTCTGACATCAAATCCATTGTTTCCCCCTTTAACCATCTTTCCTTTTTTTAAATGTACTTTCTGTCACATGAAATTTGGTGAGTCATGTGCAAATTTTAATTCCAAAAATGCAGCCCAGAGAAAAAAGTTTGGGAACAACTGGATTAAGGTTAGGTTTCTGAAATAGGTGATGTAAATTTTTCTGTCTGATTAAAAATTCCCTTCCTCACCAAAACAGAAATCTGATCAGATTTTAAGATGTGGGTCACCCAAAAATTTTTCAGCTCCTCCTCATTGAAAATCACAAATAAAAATGGTTAGTGACCTGGGTTAAGACAAATGTTAGTGACAAATCGGTGTTTTATTTACATTATTCAGACTATTGTCCTCATCTTTGTTGCAATATTCATTACATTTCGGTTGTTGTACGCTCCGGCCTTCCTCAAGGACACATGGCACAGTGGATAAAGGCGTTAGTTAGATCCAGTGACAGGATCCAAAGAGTGTGAGTTTAATACCTGGTTAAAGCAGTGGAGAACTTGGAGAGGGAAATTGACAGGAGATAACTGATAGCTGACAGCCATTAAACATGGTACATGGAACAGTCTCCCCTAGTGAGCGAAATGAAGGGTTCAGTTCGACATTCCAACCACCTGAAGAATGTCAGAGCATACAATGGCTGAAACATTGTAATAAATATGGCGACAAAGATGAGAACAATAGTCTGAATAATGTAAATAGTGTACATAATACCTCATCACAGAAATATAGACAAATCAGTGCTTTTATTTATATAAGTACATTGTTATTGGTTGTATCATAGAATACAAATGCATCTAACATTAATATAGAAATGCTTTGCGCTAATTTTGGTAAAAGAGATGCATTGTTATCAAGAAGTATGGGATTGTCAATAATCTGGAATTTAAGATAACTTATTGATAGATATGTGAAATGAAAATAGAGTGCTAATGTTTTATGATAGAAATGCATTGAAAGTCAGGAAGAAAGAGTGTCATAGATGAGTAATTAAAGCAAGCATTACTGATAGACTAAAGCCAATACATGTATGATGTAAATGCATTGCTAATGACATAATACAGAAATACATCAAAAGGAAAAAAGGGGTTATCAGTGGTTCAGAATGAATGCAAGTATTACTGGTAAACTGGTAGACCTAATTTATGTACAATGTAAAGTCATTACTAATGCTTTTAGTATATAAATGCATTGAAAAAAGATCGTCAATGATGAGGATTTAAGGCAAGCATTACTGATAGAATGGACCTATTATATGTATAAAGTCATTACTAATGCTATTAGTATAGAAATGCATTGAAAATCTGGAAGAAGAAGATTGTTAATGATGAGGATTTAAGGCAAGCATTACTGATAGAATGGACCTATTATATGTATAGTCATTACTAATGCTATTAGTATAGAAATGCAGAAAAAAAAATCTTTTCTGAGAGAACTTATCACCTATCAAGTGAATTGCTAGCAACATGTCTTTTACAAGCAGATAAAGAATGATGGGTTGGAATATGTTGTCGGACATGAGTTACATCCCCTTAATTTTAACAGTTACCCATCTCGCCCACATAACCAGTCAAGAGGTAAGATGTTAAAGCAATCTCTCATATCAATGATAAAAAAAAATCCCATACTTGAAAATTAAGCTATCATATTAAAAAAGACACTTGTTAAAATCATGACTAGCACAATTATTATTCTTAATTACATGACTTTATAGCATGCTTTATAGCAATTACTGTGTTGTCTGTAACTGTTGATAAGAGCCATTAACATTCCAAGCTCTTTTTCTGAGACATTTGAACACCTTTGTGTTGTTAATGATATTACCATGTTTAAGTCAGTCGATTTGCTTATAAAGAATAAGGTTTCTCTCTTTCCTTATAGATTATACACCTGTAGAAGGCAGTAGAATGAATCCACTGATTAGTTGTGGTTACTACATCAGTAATTAAAGAGAATTTTAATTGTCTGAACAAAGACTGGAGTAATTACTTTATGCACGAAATTTTGTATTAGATTCAAAAGCCAGTACATGTGATATGATTCTTTGAGTTCTTTTTACTTGTGTCAGTAGGCCCACATTAAAATTGTTTCTTTCAAAAATAGCCTGCCTATATTAGGTATTAGAGCCAAAAAAGGTTATAAGATATAGAGCTGAAAAGGTTATGCAATATACTCTGTTAGACTAGGAAAAAATGTTAGAAGCTTACCTTTTGGCTAAAAAAATAAAAATAGTTAAAAAAAATAATTAATATTTTTATTTATTTAATATATAACAATAAATTAAGTCGTGTATAAATTTAGAGTAATAAGTCAATTCTTATTTATATGTGATGTCATATTTTTATTACTATTTCATTTCATCTTGTAAAAAGCAAATTAATGAATTCTTATTTTTGTAGGTTCACAATCATGGCTCTCTACAATTTCCTGTCCTTTGTAGCTCTTAGTAAATTTTGTCTTTTTGATATCTCTCCAAAACCCTGTTCTGCCAACCATTTACACAAGCTAGCTTATGTGCTGCTTTCTTCGGTCCATCTTGCCTTCAATATGTCCTGTGAGTGTCAAATTTTCCAAGCCATCTTTCCTCATTATGTAGCCTTGAAATTTCTCTTTCTGGTGTTAAGTATAATTGGCCTTTTTTTCCATTTTCTCTAAGACTTTGTTGTTCACATGTTTAGTCCATAGTATTCTCAGCATCCTTCTGTAGAAAAATTACAAGTGTAAAAGAAAAAAATATGGCAGCAAGACTGTCGAATGAAAATTTATAATTTGGATTTGGTATTCTTTGAAACTGTTAATTTCTTGATCACTTTCCAAAATTTGGTCACGACCAAACATTAGTTTCTTTTTTTGTTTTTTTTTTGCTTTTGTTTTTGGTTGAAATTCCTTCTTTGTTGTCTCCACACGCTGTCCTGGGTTAGACAATAAACTATGTCCAGCAGTAAGGCTTCTGATCAGGAGGTTTTGAGGAGCGTGGAACAACCTCTTAATAGCTGGTCTTCCCATGTCCACCCTGACTCTGGGTGGTATCACCTGTTAGGGTCCCAGCTATGGGCAAATAGTTAATGCACAAACTGGTGTAAAAACACTATAAAAGTGTAAAAGTAGGTTTTGGAAAAAAATTATTATCAGCAATAAATTTTTGAAGAAAAAAAACTATTACCAGCAATACATTTTTGAAAAAAAATATTACCAGAAATATATTTTTGACAAAACAAAATATTACCAGCAATAAAAATTTTGTCAGCATTAAATAACCCATTGAGGTTGATATGCCGTAAAACAAACCAAACCAAAGTCTCCACACAAAAATAACTTTTCAGCACCCCACATATAATAAAAATGTGCAGGTGCATCAAAAATATGACACATCAAGTTTCCAATGAAAATTGATAATTACGATATCTGAAAGGAATTTTATCAGTGGGTAAAAAAGTATTTTTTGTAAGCACTTCCTCTGTTAACTTTATTGCGTTTTGGAAGACAGTGATCAATCATAATTTCTACAAAGTGTGGATATATGAAACTATCAGCTAATGCAAAATGTGAATGCTAGTCTCCAATTTATACAGACATGAGAAAAAGCCCTAGCGGCCCAAGGCTCACAAGATTTACCCCTTGTTCTGAAATTGTGTAAAGCAAACCAACTATAACCTTTTTACAAGTGCATCAAATGAAGATTATTTCAATGAAGCTAATCCACTTGGTATTTGAATTAATTTCTTCTTTTTCAATATTTCTGGCAAAAGATCTCTGGTATTTTCTTTTTGAATAAATTTATTCTAATGTTCAGTATAGATATTTGTTAAGCATGAGTTATTCTTGCACAAGGCCCCATAACTCATCATGGTCATAACAAAACTAGCTTGTTAACAACTATATATCAGAGCCCCCAAATATTTATGAATACTAATCATGAGATATTCTTTAGGAATCACATTTATTACAGGATTGTCTATGAGATGAGCTTGCTTTTAACTACTCCATAGCAAAGCTATAAATAATATTTATGGATCCTGCACACTTTGTAAAACAAATCTAAGAAAATATATATTCTATAGGATGTTTCCACATCTTTTATACTCATCAGATTTACTACTTACAAATTTTCATCTGCTTTGATTATGAGGACATTTCACAAGTAGCAGACATTCAGAAACAAAGAAGTTGAAAACTTTTCTTTTTTTTGTTGAAAATGTGCCTTCCTTATGTGTTGGGATTACCCCACTCTTGTCTATCAAGAAACTTCCCTTAACATCTGCTAGATGGCGTTGTACAAAACTGAAGGACTCAAACTCTTTTTCTCTTTCTTCCCTCTTTAACCAAAGATGCTATAATGACAAGACTTGTCTTGTTTCCTTCTTGGGAAAATTTAAACCCCAGGCATACCACACATCACTTAGTGGACCCTTTTAAGCTTAAACAAACTACATAATACACGCACACACACACACACACACACACACATTTCCCTCCATTTCTGAACTATGTTGGTCTGAATATAAATATATAAAAAGCCCATGTATGTTTTGAATCCATTTATTTTGAAAATTGTCATTAATTCCCTTAGGGCTTACAGCCATGTCACATTGAAGCACCAGTTCCTGTATGATCACCGAAATTAAGCAATGCTGAGAGTAAGTGGGTGACTGCTTGGGAATACCAGCTACTGTAAACTTGATTGTGCAGGTGGTGTAATAGATAATGGCTCAGAATTGGAAACCAGAGAGCCCAGTTCCAATTCTGGTTGGGTTCGACTTACATGCTGCAGTATATAAATACAAAAACTAACTACAACTTTTGACACGACTATAATGTTAAAAAGAAAAACTTAATTTCACTATGAAATAATAATACACAAATATGAAATTCAAACCTTACTTGCTTTGGCATTAGATGACTCACTACATGTTGATATGCCATTAAACAAAACAAACTTACATGCAAATATCCCTGGGAAAGGTATGACTCCACTTCTTCTCTCCCAGCTATAGGTTAATTAGTAAGACTTGTATTATTCAATTATTATTTCTCCTCCCAAATTCTTACAATCTAAAAAATATTTTCTGGTTTTAAATAACCTGCAAAGGGTTGATAAGCTGTAAAAAACAGATTAATCTAATTCCCTTAAAATTGCTAAAACCCTTCTTACATGATTTGAGCATGAAGCTGACACAGTCATTGAAGGTGAAAGTGGTAAAACTTTTCTGTAAAATAATGTTTAAATTAATTTAACTTTTTGTTTTTATGTCCTTTCTCATTAGGTCAGTGTATGTGTGTTGCAACCAAGTAAATGCTTAAGAAATAACAAAGCAAGAGTTTACAGATAAATTGTATATTGAAGAGTAAATACAACAGAAGAGTATTACACAACTTGTGAGTGGGTGTCAGTTGACCAGCATTCAAAATATACTACTGTTTTCCTGAGGCTTACTTTCCTACTAATTTTATAGTAAGTGGAAGAGTCCACAATAGACTCATTAGAGGGATAACACCACCACAACGTCTGTCTGTCTGTCTGACTGTTTTTGATCACAGCAAATCATGAACAGCCTGAAATAACAGGTAATAACTATTGTAGTTAAGCGCAATTAAAAGTTAAATAACTTATTTTAATAAATAAATAAATAACTCATTTAAAGTTATATTTAAATATCAGTGAAAAAAAACTATTCTGTATTAAAGGTTTAACTTTAATTTCATTTTTCATCACAATTGCAAATGATATTGCCTAATTAGATAGTAATTAAAACTTAAGCAAGGGACAGTACATTGCTGAATGTTTATTTTTTTCCTTTTCTAACATATGCACTGTGGCATACTCGAAATATTACATAGTTTGGGTTCCCTAATGTCTTTTAAGAGTGACTTTGTGTGAAGGGATCATAAAAAATGGTGATTTTAAAAGAAAATAAAAATTGCACACAAAATAAATGTAAACAAACTACAGAGATTGGTTATGTATATGAAGAAAGATTATGCCAAATTAAGGCGTCAAATAAAGATAAAATAATCTTAATATTTCTAAATTCTTACAACTTTTGTGTACATCAGATGCTAAAGGTAAAAGGCTAAAGGCCTGAAAACCCTCAGAGGAGCTAGCCTAAAGTCTTCCCAAAGTGTGAATTCTAGGCTAGTATTTAAATAAATTAGACTTGCCTATGTATTTATATCTTTTCTGGTATTCACCCTAATATTTATTAAGCATGGTTTAGCTTTGTACAGAGCCACAATTGTGGGGAAAACTCAGTATGGATTAAATTATTTACAGTAGTAATGGTGTGCATGACCAACTTCCTAATCACTGGACCAGGGTTTTTCAAACTGTGGGTCATGTCTCTTCAGTGGGTCGTGAGATAAATAAAATGGGCCACGACAAAAAAAGAAGAAAAAAATACACAAATAAGAGCAAAGTGCAGAATATAAACAACTCTAAATGTTTCACACCACTGATAAATCATCGCTAGTTTTTCACTGAGGTAAGCTTGTATTATATTTTATTTTTTTAAATGTAATTATAGTCTGTTCTCATCGACTTTATGTATCTTGTTCATCAAACTTGTTGAGGACTGAGTGATATCAGTTCCATTTCACAAAGAGACCTTGTGCGAAATCTAGCTACAAAGGTGTGTAGTGCATTTGTCTTCATGGCTGGGGAAAGGCATTAAGATTGTTACAGATATGCAATATAATTGGCCCTGATCTGGCATCTCGTCTACAGTCACTCTCACACAGATGCGTTGTCGCCTCTCTCTGTCTTTTTTACAAATACTTTCATGATAATTGCTCTGAGGAGCTGCATTCGCTGGTTCCCAGACTTCATGAATTCAAGCACCCTACGAGGCTGGCATCCCACTCTCACCCTTTCACTGTTGAAACTATTAAATGTAGCCGTCTCTTTTACTCCAATAGCTTCATATCTCACACCTCTCGCCTGTGGAACTCCCTTCCCTATTCCTGTTTCCCTGAGAGCTATACTCTCCAACTATTCAAATGTAATGTAAATCGACATCTCCAGTTGCCTTTGATTTATCCACTATCCTTCTCCCCATCCTTTCTTCTATCACTCCTATTTGATCTTGCTCCAAATCTTCTGTAACCCCTTGCGCCCTAGTAGCTTCCCGCCTTGCTTTGGGTGAAACACTTAAAAAAAAAAAAATTAAGTTGCATCTGAAGTCGGGGCTAAAAATGAATTTCCTGACTCAATGTAGAAGTTAGGAACCAGTACATTCTTTCCGTGGTAAGTAAGTGTTGTGTTCTTTTGAAGTCTTGCAGTTTTTGTAGAGTTGGCTGTTGTTTTGCTAAAATTTAACAATGGGCTAGATATTTCTTAAATAACTTTATATTCATATAAATGGATAATACAAATAGATACAGTGTAACCCGGATATAAGAGAGTTGTCGGGACCGGAGAAGAAGTCTCTTATATCCGGGTTTCTTTTATATCCGGGTTTCTCTTATATCCGGGTTTGGTCTATTTTGTTTAGGTAAGTATGGGCTCTAATTTGGGACCAGAGAAAATCTCTTTTATATCCAGGTTTCTCTGTACATGCAATTCCAATATGCACAAATCATAAGAAATATACATATAAACCGTCGATGGTAAATTAATGGACATAGTGAACAGTAGAATCATGCCAAAAGTTAAAGAAGGTGCTGGAAATTTGGAAAAATTTTATTAGAAACAAAGAAAACAATGCTTGATTGCTATGTAATAACCATCCTCTTATATGGAAAATGAATGCTGGATGATTCACCCCCCCACGGATGAGGAGACAATTGGAGGCAGCAGAAATATGGTTCTATAGAAGGGTACTGAGAATTACATACACAGTGAGTAAACAACAAGAGAGTCTTAAAGAAAATGGCAACAGAAAGAACACTTATACTCCAAATCTGGAAAAGACTTGGACACATGAGAAAGGAAGGCTTGGAAAAGTTAACACTCAAGAGGTGTATTGAGGACAAGTGAGAGCCACTTGCCCGATGAGCTTGTGTGAATGGATGGTAGAATGGGAGTCAGTTTAGCAAAGGGAGAAAAACTGCTAAGAATCACATGAGATAGGAAGTTGTGAAATTATGATTGTTTGTTCTGAAGAATATTTCTGTATTTGAATTAGCTCTAATTTTTTTAATGTCCATTGTTCTACTGTTGGAATATATTTTAAAACATTTTTATACCTAAGAAACATTAATTTTGATTTTATTTTTATTAATATACATGAATAGTTTAAATTGAAATATGTGTTTCAACATTGTGTTAAAATACAATTTATCACTTACTAGCAGTAGAGCCTGGCGTTGCCTGGGGATGTAACAGTAAGAGATAGATCAAGTATTGACCATCATAAAGACTAAAAAATAAAATTGACAAAGATTATTGTTTAAGGTTGATGGACACGCATGTCTTAATGAGTTTTATTTTTTTTTTATTTTTTAAAAATTTTTTTTACGAATTGGTCAAACCCAAACTCAAAGAAAAACATTGTTTTCAATCGTTATGAGTCTACCGAGTGAATAGAATTTTATTATAAACAATTGTCTTGTAAATGGAATTTTTAAAGCATTCTGAATATAAAAATAAAGAAAAAAGTGTGCAAGACAATAAGAAACACTACCTGCCAAAAAGAAAAAATGAAGTTTTGTTGAAATCAGTTGAAAAATATAGGAAATCTGATCCCATATATAAAGGAACACACACACAAACAATCTGGGTTTTTATAAGTATAACTCGATATGAGTTGTCCCCCTTTCATTCTCGTGATGACTCTTAATTGTGTTTTCAAATTGATTTCGTGCAAAAACAATTATGTTTTTCCAATTTTTGGCGCTGTCAGAACCACCACAAGGTAATTTTACGTAGTCCTGTGAAGTTTTGTTGAAATCGGTTGAAAAATGTGGGAAATCCAATCCAATATATAAACGTACAGACACACACACACACACAACCTTGGTTTTATAATAAGTATGATTAATTTGTACTGATTTGCCTCATTGTTTTTTTTTTTTGTTTGTTTTTTTCCAAATTAGAATCCAGGCACTAAAAGGTTAACACAAGAGAAGAAATTACCAGGTGTAACTATAAGTTTTATGCTAACAGTTTCTTTTATCACACTTCTCGTTTGTGGAACTCTCTTCTGGTTTTTTTTATTTTCCAGTCAAATTTGATCTTCAAAAATTCAAATATACTGTCTATTGTCATCTTCTGTTTTCTTGAATCCTGTTCTTTTATTGGTTAATAAATATTAAATTTAATAATATTTTTTTCTCAGATTCATTTTTTCTTCTGAATGAATTTCTATGTAATCAAGATTAACTGATGTTGTTGTAATTGGTAGGTCACATCCATGTCGGACAGATCAGATCTTATTGCTGTTGAAAGATTAGGGTAAATGATTTCATTCTTTTTTTTTTATCCTTGGATTTTTAAGAACAGAAGTAGAAATTGTTTCTATGAATTTTTTCATTCCCTCCATATGACTGGAATTTCAAAATCAAAAATTTACTGTGTTTTATACATTGTCTTAGTTTCTTAACAGAATTAAAACTTATACTGTGAGAGAGACACTTTTTGCACTCATCTCTAAGTTTTATTCCATTGTGCTGTAACTTCCCTCTGCCTTTTCTATGAATATTTTCATGGTAATTGTTCTGATAAGATTTCCTCTTTGGTACCTTTTTCTTTATGCACTGTGTCCCCTCAAGATGGGTGCGATCATGGCCCTCCACGATTTCTTGTCCTTTGTAGCTCAATAAATTTTGTCTTTTTGCTTTTTTTCCTAAATGGTGTTCCACCATCCATTTACTCAAGCTCATTGAATATGTCATTCATTTTATTCCTCTGTTTTTCAATGTCCTGTGAGTATCAGATTTTCCAAGCCCTTTTTTCTCATTATGTGCTCCAGAAATTTCAATTTCTCCTCCTTATGTTAAGTGTAATTTGTTTTTTGTTTCCATTTTCTCCAAAACCTCGTTGTTGCTCACATGTTTGGGCCATGGTATCCTCAGCATCCTTTTGCAGAACCACATCTGTTACTTTGAGTCTCTTCTTCATCTTTGAAGAGATTGTCTAGCATTCACTGCCATATAGGGGGATTGATATCATGTAACAGTTCAGTACACTTTTCTTTGTTTTTAATGAAATTTTTCTGCCTCTTAATACTCTGCTTAACTTTTGGAATGCATCTTTGGGCCTAGACTTTACCAATTTAAACCCAGTACTAGATTGGCAACTAGCTCTAATCATTTTAGTTGTAATTGTTAAATATAACCGTAAGTTTCTTCTCTTGCACCTCTTGCTTGTGGAACTCTCTTGCTTTCCAGTCAACTTTGATTTTAAAAAATTTAAATGCAATGTCTATCATTATTTTCTGTCTTAATTCTTGTTCTTTTATTGTTCTCTTACACTCAGCAACTGTCCCTCTTGTTGTGTGTGTGTGGGGGGGGGACTAACGATGGATTTTTTAAAACTATCCCAATATCTAAGTTACTCTCTCAGCTGATCAAATTTTTCTATCTATGCTAACAATTATTGTTGTAATGTTTTGTCCAGACATCTTTATTTGTTTTCTACTTTAATCAGTTCCTTGTTTCAATATGGCTGACAAATGAGCAGGGGACATTTAGTCACTTGAATTCAAAATTGTAGTTATTGACAAAGTTGATCAGAAAATTAACTGTAATGTTATGTTAATAAGAAGTGACTAAAATTTTCATGTGCAAAATAATTGTATATTCACTTTTGGACAATATTAAATTAATATCTGCCAGTCAAGGGTATATTGGTTGAAGTCTTTCTTTGAATATTCAATCTTCTTGCAAGGGTGTCAGGGATTCTGCCGTTCACTTCATAAATCTGGGATTTATATAACTTCCTATCATCTGGCTATTTTTGTGTGTGTATCCAAAGTTCAATTGAGTTCACTTCATGTTTATGTTGGCAAACCCACTAACACCCTTTGAGGCCCAATTCTGCGCTTGGCATCTATGAAAATATCTTTTATTTTAACCTTTGAATTACCTAGGTATTTTGACATTCTGTTGTGACACCGAGTACAAAGTTTACTTTGGTATATCTTGGGATAAACCCAATACATAACAGGGGGCCACTACAAATCAACTCTTCTTAGATCATAGTTTCCTGTTTGATATTAAATTTGATTCAAACTTCTGGTATTTCCTATCATGAATGACATACGAGATGATAGGTCATCAAATAAAAGTATATCTTTCCAAATTACAAGATGAACGCAAAGTTAGATGATTTAGTTATGAAATCACACAAAATGAGCCAAGATCTTCAAAGACAGGAATCAAGCAAAGCTGTGATGAAATCTATGAACAAAGCTCTGAAGAATCAAATTGGAAAAAACATTGTTTCAGGCATTATTCCTTTCTTTATTAAGGTTTTGAAATGTGGCTCTGTTGCTGTGTGCTTTGCTGAATGCCACTCTTACTTTGGTCTGCGTCCGTTCATCAGTCTCCAACAAGCCAACTGTACCCCAATCCTGCATCCACACATTGTTTTTGTGTTTCAGTATCCACAGGAATATTGGCGAATAACTGTTAAAGATCAGGCTTGACTCTTCTCTGTCTTGGCTATGCGTGTGAAAGACTAAAGTCACCAGTAAACTTAATTAACTTCAATAACACTCATTAACAAGTGTAAAAATAACAACTTCTATTTATGGTACTATGATTAATATCATGAATACATAATTAATATAAATACATAGTTAATTAGTAAGACTTATATTACTAAAACCATTACCTACAAAAAAAATTCTTATAATCTAAAAATATTTTCTGACTTTAATTAACCTGCAAAGGGCTGATAAACTGCGGGAAATGAATGAATTGATCAACAATTTTCAGGACAATGGAATAGGTTGTGAAGGTTGCATTTTCAGAGATCTTAACATTACATTCTTCTACAGGAATAAACTGATGAAAAAGAGGTGGAGCCTTGTGACCAATGTCTGGAGAGAGAAAAAAAAAAAAGAGGAAGAATCAGGGTTAATGCTACTTTTTAATATGCTTCTGCATGCGATTCTCATTGGTTCGGCAGTAGTCTAATGTAATGTCTGTTTCTGGTCACAGAAGTAAGAATGACATGCAGATTTTAATTTCCTCTAAATTTCACAATGTTTATCTTGTTCAGATCAATATGCCTAATGAGATATTTTCAAAATACCAGGTATGCCCACTGAAGTTAAAAACGGTACAACTTAATTTACATCTGGCCTACATCAGGCATATTTCAAACTGGGTAACCTACATAGAATTCAGAACTGAACCATATATTTAATCTACGGGGGTAGACTGTTCTCATTCCACTGCCTATCTCTAGGGATATCTTGTCTAGTTCTTATTTTTAGTACTGCTCAGTTGTTGCTTGCCCATAGGACACTTTAACATCGTGTAATGGTTAGCAATCTTGTCTCACCAGAACAATTCCGACTGAGTAGAGAGTTTGATCCTCACAAGGTGTTACATACTTTCAGCCATGTGCCTCAGCTAGGGTATTTTTAGTAAATTGTTTACAATATGTTGTAATAGTTAACAAGCTTGTCTCACTAGATCAATTACAACTGAATAGTGAGTTCAATCCCCACTGGGTTCTCCATACTATTGGCCTTGTGCCACATGTAAGTTATGTTTACAAAATCTTTTTTAGCTAGGATAAGGTAGTTAATGATGACCAGCTGTTTAATCTCTCTCCCTTCAGCCTTGTGCTACAAACAATATATTTCTTTTAATAAACAGTTATTGCTCTCCCTGTTTCCACCAAGTACAAGTAAACACTGCCCAGCCCAGAGATTGAACTCACAATTACTAGGGATATCTCATCTAGTTCTTATTTTTAGTTCTGCTCAGTTATTGTTTGCCCTGTTTCCACGGAGTACAAGTATGCACTACCAAGCCCAGGGATTGAACTCAAAATTACAAGGGATATCTTGTCTAGTTCTTATTTTTTTCTCAGTTATTGCTAGCTCTGTTTTCACTGATTACAAGTACACACTGCCCAACTCGGGGAGTGAACACACTTTTATACATCAAATTAAATGTTAATAATTCTTCCATAATTATATCTTGAAGGATAATACTGGGGCCGGGTCTACGGGATTTAAAATGTTGCGTATTGGCATCTATTTTAGGTGTATGCCCAATTGTATGTAAACAATTAAAGAAGCTTAGAAAGACTTGGGTTTCTACTAAGGACTGTTTATTCTCTTTTATCATATATAAACTCTAGTGAAATAAAGTTCTCAATGTCACTTGGGTATGTCTGTTCTCTTTTTGGTCCAGAGTAGATAAGTATAATCAACAGTATAATGGTTCAGCTAAAGTCAGCCTTGTGCAGAGTGGGAACAACCAAAGAAAAGTTTGATTTACTTCATAGGTGGAGGTTTTTGGAAGACATGTGCGAATGCTATGCGTTGGAAAGTGAAAAGAGAGTTCAATTGTTAGTGGGCTGGGGAAATGAGACCTACTCCAGTAGGCCGTCTTTTTTCTATGTCGTGCGACATCTTGAGAGTAAGAGGGTGTAAAAGAGAGAAAGGAAGGAAAATATTTGTCTTTTTATAGACTTCAATGTCGTTTGACGAAGCCAAGTGGAGTAATAAAATTTCTGGTCCTTTTATTGCTAGCACCATTGGAAGATGTATTTCTTTATCTTTTTTATTATTATTATTATTATTTTATTTATTGATTTTTATTTCATTTTCCCACATGGCAAAAAACTTGCGTGTGTGTTTACATTGTTGATGTTTTTCATTAATTTCTTAGGCTGATTGTGTGTGTATATATAATATGTATATATATATATATATATCCAAACCTGACAATTCTTAAGGAAGGTTTATGATTCCTGATTTTTCAGGCAGAAAATTAATTTGCGACTCGCAATAGATATGTGGATAATAAACAGACTGAGGTAAAAAGCTAGAATAGTATTAAAAATTCAATGTAAGTACGTGTGTGTGAGCGTGCACACACACACACACACACACACAGAGCCTTGTGACCCATTGTATCTTCAGTCAAGGATCAGAAAGAGTTAAAATTTCTGGCCCAATATAATGAGGAAAGAGGGCTTGGAAAATCTGACACTCACATGACATTGAAGACAAGAGGGATAGAGAGAAACAGCTTGGAACTGGGAAGTGTAATAATGAGACAAATATTGTCTAGAGCTATGAAGGACAAGAAGTTGTGGAGAGTTATGGTACATAAGAGAGGAAATGTTTGTTCCATTGTATGACTTACATAACATAATTTACGAGCAACTGAAAAATTTAGAACAAATTTTCGATCAATTGATAAATACACTGTGTATCTGTTGTTAGCCCAGAGTGATTACAGATTATCACACACTTGGGAAGTACGTGAAAACCACACGTTGGTTGACTCAAAAAATAACTGAAATTAAGTTGACAGAAGCTGTTGATGGCTGTGATAGCATAAAATTGAA
This sequence comes from Acanthosepion pharaonis, assembly GCA_903632075.3. Classification (NCBI taxonomy): domain Eukaryota; kingdom Metazoa; phylum Mollusca; class Cephalopoda; order Sepiida; family Sepiidae; genus Acanthosepion; species Acanthosepion pharaonis. The sequence continues at coordinate 243,238 of CAHIKZ030001060.1, read as the reverse complement.
AGTCATCTTGACCGAGTTTTGAGCATACTGGTCATGTTCAAATTGTTGATCACACACTAATATATATATATATATATATATATATATATATATATGTGTGTGTGTTAGTGATTTACTTAGCTTAGATGTGGCACAAGGTTGAAAGTAAGGAGCACATAGTGAGGATTGAACCCACTATTCATAATTGATCTAGTGAGACAAGTTTGCTAACCATTACATAACGTCAAAGTGCCCAATGATTTAGTAAGCATAGCTTACATGTGGCACAAAGTTGAAAGTATGGCAGACCCAGTTAGGATCAAACTCACCATTCAATCATAATTTGAGAAAAGCTTGCTAACCATTGCACCATGTTGAAGTGCCACACACCATAAAAGGTGTTTTGTAAAAAAAAATATTACTTTGCCCTGTTTTAGTAGACAGGAAAAAATTTTACAATAAACATCTAAAGAATACATAACTGTATAAATTAGATTTTTAACTAATTTGTTTAGAAGTTAGATTTTTATCTAATTTCAGTCGATTTTTAATATAATGCCCACCAGAGCTCAATTACGAAATCCGACTTCAAACGTCAGCTTTAATAGCCAACATGGGCTGGCAATAAAAAAAAAAAAATTATGAGTTGACTTATAGCCTCAACAGAAGTTTTAGCATGGTTTTCATATTGAAAGTATCACTGCATATAAATGTGTTGAAAATGTATCAGAAAATGCCAAGCATAAGATAACATGTATTCTGCACCATAATAAACACTACCTATGATGAGTTAACACGTTCTTGGGAGTCAATGCGTTCAGTATCAATTTAATCAGAAGTGTGGATCTATTGAAATATCTTGGTGGTACATTAATCTTGGGAGATTCATAAATCATAGCATTTACAAAATTTAAAAATTTGTGTTGGTGTATTATACATGGGTGCATGTGTAAACAAATAAATAAAAAACATACAAAAACTTGGGTATCTACTATGTGCCATTTATTCTTATATAAGGAAACAAAATTCTCAATGGCTCTCAGACAAGAGGAAAAGAAGAATGTTGGAAGGAACAGAATGAAACAAGAATTATTGTATTAATAAAAATAAAAATAATAAAACACAATATACGAGTAAATTGTAAACTAATAAGGGGATTAATATCTTCTTCTACGTGTGGTGTCCCCTCAGGATGTAGGCGATCATGGTTCTCCACAATTTCCTGTCCTTTGTAGCTCTTAATTATGTCTTTTCATTATTTATCCTAAACCCTGTTCTATCCATTTACTTAAACTCATCAAGTTTTCTCTGTCCTTCTTACTCTCAATCTGCCCTCTGAGTATCAGATTTTCCAAGCTCTCTTTCCTCATTATGTGCTTTTGACACTTCAACTGTCTTCATGATATTGAGTAAAAGTATACTTTTTGTTTCCATTTTTCACTGATCGTACAGGAACCAATGTTTCAATATGAGATGGTCCTAAAGCAGGAGGAGAAGAAGAATGTTGGAAGGAGGAGGGGGCGGAAGAGGGGAGTTGAGAAAGAAACAAGAATTATAGTATTAATAAAAATAATATATCAGTAAATTGTAAACTAATAAGGGGATTAATATCTTCTTCTACGTGTGGTATCCCCTCAGGATGTAGACGATCATGGTTCTCCACAGTTTCCTGTCCTTTGTAGCTCTTAGTTATGTCTTTTCATTAATTCTCCTAAACCCTGTTCTGCTATCCAATTATTAAAGCTCGTCAAGTATGTTATGCAAGGTTTTCTTCTTTCCCTCTTGCCCTCAATCTGTCATGTGAGTATCAGATTTTCCAAGCCCACCTTCCTCATTATGCACCCCAGAAATTTCAACTATCTCTTCCTGATATTAAGTATAGGATTCCCTTTTGTTTCCATTTTCTCTAAAACTTCCTTGTTACTCTCATGTTTGGTCAATGATATTCTCAGCATCCTTCTATAGAACCACATTTCTGTTTCTTCAAGTCTGTTCTTCATCTTTGAGGAAATTGTCCAGCACTCACAGCCATATAGGAGGACAGATATCATGTAACGGTTCAGAACTCTTTTCTTTGCTGTCTTTTCATTATTTTTCCGAAACCCTGTTCTCCTACCCATTTACTTAAACTCATCAAGTATGTTATGCAATGTTTTCCTCTGTCCTTCTTACTCTCAATCTGCCCTCTGAGTTTCAGATTTTCCAAGCCCTCTTTCCTCATTATGTACCCTAGACACTTCAAGTGTCTTCATGATATTGAGTAAAAGTATACTTTTTGTTTCTATTTTTCACTGATTGTACGGTAATCAATGTTTCAATGTGAGATGGCCCTAAAGCGGGAGGAGAAGAAGAATGTTGGCAACAGGAGGGGGCGGAAGAGGGGGGGTGTTGAGAAAGAAACAAGAATTATCGTATTAATAAAAATAACACAATATATCAGTAAATTCTAACACTATTAAAGGGATTAATATCTTCTTCTACATATGGCATCCCTTCAGGACGTAGGTGATTATGGCTCTTTACAATTTCCTTTCCTTTGGAGCTCAATAAATTTTCATAAATCCTCTCCCACAATTCATTTAATCAACTTATCTAATTCTTGGCAGTCAATGTGTTAATTATTCCATATTGTTTCAGTATCAATTTACTCAGAAGAGTGGATCTAATGAAATACCCCAGTGGTATATCAAGGTTGAGAGATTCATAAATCATAGCATTTATAGAATTTAAAGGTTGTGTGTTGGTGTATTATAGGTGGGTGCATAGTAAGTATTAAGTAACATTGCCAATAAGATTATCTTTATATAATCGATAAGCAGTCATCTTATACTACAGGTATAGGAGGGAACCTTGAGGCAGTGTAACAGTTAGCAAGCTTATCTCGCTAGAACAGTTATGACTGATTAGTGAGTTTGATCCTCACTGGGTGCCCCCTACTTTTGGCCTTGTACCATATCTAAGCTACGCTTGGAAAATTACTACTACAGGTATAGGATAAATTCATGAAAATTTGCTATATTTTTTGAACTCATCTTGTCTAAAGGTTGCCTTATACACGGAAATATACAGTAACTATCAGAAGCAGGAGTGTACTAAATACAATGTAAACACCCCCTCAACACACAAAAAAGATTTAAAGAAATGTTTATAGATCAATAAAATAATAATGGATTTATCAATATATAAAATTCTATAACACATGAAGTTCAACGATTATTTTAAGACATTTTTATGTTTATACATTATTTTTATAGATACAAATATTTAAGTAAATACTGTTTATTATAAACAGAGCATTTACTTAAATATTTGTATCTATAAAAAGAATGTATAAACATAAAAAATGTCTTAAAATTCTATAACTTCCATTAGTCTATCAGTTACACCCTCTAAAATAGCTATACATTGATCAAAACCAAATTCTGGGGTAAAGTGCAAACAGGTCAATGGGTGCAAAGTACAATTGGTTTTACTAAGGTGTGTAGCTTAGTACAATAAGTTTTCATTTGATTTTTTGGGAAAAATTATAAGTTTTTATTATTTAACATACAAAATACTCCCACTATTTTAAAAACAATTTAATGATTAAAATAACAAATACATATTCAATAAAAATGCAATATTGTTTTTTTTTGCATATCTTGAAGTTTTCATATTTCATCGATTTGTTTCAGAAATTGTATGAAACATAGTTTGCAAATCTTGACAAAAAATGTTAGTGATAACTTCAACAATATTAAATGCTGCGAGGATTTCAAAACATGTCAGCATGTTGCAAACAATTTCTTGTAATAATAAAAAAGAAAAAAAAACATTTTTCCCATGATGCTAATAATAAAGGAACTTGGCTTCATCAAACACCCATTAGGTGGTGCTGTTTAAGTCTATAAGAAGATAAACATATATAGCACAAGGTGGAAATTACATCCCTGCTAGGAAAAGTTCACATCCCCAGTCCAATAATGACGAAACTGTCTTTTCACATTCCAATGTATGGCGATTGCACATGTCTTCTAAAACTATGAAGTAAATCAGCATTTTCTTTGGTTGTTTCAACTCAGCGCAAGGTTGACTTGAGCTTGACCATTATAACTATGAATATCTTCTGCACAAAGCTGACTTGAGCTCAAATGTTTTAACCATAGCAAACCACCTGCATATGGATAGAGTTCAACAGATATGCAAAGATAGAAGGGGGTGCAAGACAAGGATATGTCTTCTCACCGGACTTATTTAACCTGTTCAGGGAGGTGATTCTGAGAGAATTATATATCCTACCAGGATTCACTATTGAAGACCATAAACTTAACATAAGATATGCAGGTGACAATGTTCATAGCAGACAGGGAAAGAAAACGACAAAAGCTCCTACAGAAAGTAGCAAAGGAAAAACAAGATGAAAGCAGTAAACATAAACAGAATGCATGTTTGTTAGCAAAAGGGACAGTCCAAAATGTGAATTACAAATTGGGGATACCAAAATCAAACAAGTACAAAAAAAAATTAAATATCTGATAGGTATTATAACAGATGACAGAAAGTGCGACACCGAATTCAAAGAGACAATGGAATATCCAAAGATGCATTTTAAAAGCTGAGCAGAGACAGAAAAACTTTGTTAGAAACAAAGAATAGAGTTCTGAACTGTTACATGATATCTGTCCTCCTATATAGCTGTGAGTGCTGGACAATCTCCTCAAAGATGAAGAACAGACTTGAAGAAACAGAAATGTGGTTCTATAGAAGGATGCTAAGGATACCATAGATCGAACATGTGAGCAATGAGGAAGTTTTAGAGATAATGGAAACAAAAAGGAATCTATACTTAACATCAGGAAAAGATAGTTGAAATTTCTGGGGCACATAATGAGGAAGGTGGGCTTGGAAAATCTAATACTCACATGACAGATTGAGGGCAAGAGGGAAAGAAGAAAACCTTGCATAATATACTTGATGAGTTTAAGTAAATGGATAGCAGAACAGGGTTTAGGAGAATTAATGAAAAGACATAATTAAGAGCTACAAAGGACAGGAAATTGGGGAGAACCATGATCGCCTACATCCTGAGGGGACACCACATGTAGAAGATATTAATCCCCGTATTAGTTTACAATTTACTGATATATTGTTATTTTTATTAATACCATAATTCTTGTTTCTTTCTCAACTCCCCCCCCCCCTTCCGCCCCCTTCTCCTTCCAACATTCTTCTTCTCCTCCTGGTTTAGGGCCATCTCACATTGAAACATTGGTTCCTGTACAATCAGTGAAAAATGGAAACAAAAAGTATACTTTTACTCAATATCATGAAAACAGTTGAAGTGTCAAAAGCACATAATGAGGAAAGAGAGCTTGGAAAATCTGATACTCAGAGGGCAGATTGAGGGTAACAAGGACAGAGGAAAACATTGCATAACATACTTGATGAGTTTAAGTAAATGGATAGAACAGGGTTTAGGATAAATAATGAAAAGACATAATTAAGAGCTACAAAGGACAGGAAATTGTGGAGAACCATGATCGCCTACATCCTGAGGGGATACCACACGTAGAAGAAGATATTAATCCCCTTATTAGTTTACAATTTACTCGTATATTATTTTTATTAATACTATAATTCTTTCCGTCTGTCCTCCTACCCTCTGCCCCCTCCTCCTTCCAACATTTTTCTTCTCCTGGCTTAGGGCCTTCTCACATTGAAACATTGGTTCCTGTACAATCACCAAATTTAAGCAACATCGAGCCTGGTCAGTATCTAGATGGGTGACCAGGTTCTATAAGCTTGGATGTGTGGGTGGTATAATGGATAACAATATTAGAATCTATGAAGAACAGGAAATTGTGGAGAGCCATTTTCACTGTGTCCTGAAGGGGAAGTTATATAGAATTTTTGTAGTCTCTGCCGTAAAAGAAGCTGTTTTTCCTTTCTTTATCCTTTTTCTTTTATTTCTTTTTATTTATTCTAAATTGGGAACATTGATTTATTGCTTTGTGGGGGTTTTGAATTTTGTTCTTGGAAATCGCATTATTATGACTTAAATGCTGACAATGTGACGTTTTGTTTATAGGGAAACAAGAGGTGGATGGTTTCTCATGGCACCAGCTTACACCAACGTCTTTTCTTCCTTCCCCGACAAACAAATACATTGAATCAAATGCTCATTAGCTACAGTGACTGCTTCACCCAACTTATCTCTCTCCCTAACTTGTGAATATGTTCAATGAAAACTTTATACTCTAATTTTGCAACAGTAGTCATTTGGGAGACATTTAAAATGCCATGATGTATCCATTATCTTTCTTTGTCTCCTTTTTATATGAAACGGACGCACATAACACCATCATCAGCATCATCATAACCATCCTAAAGTAATTTTAGGAGCCTTTATAAAAGCAGACATAAATGTTTTTATTTTTAAACTATTACGTTGTCGTAAATAATTGCTGTTTTTGTTCGTTTTCTTCTATGTGCTGTGTCTCTTCAGTACATTGGCGATCAAGGCTCTCCACAATTTCCTATCCTTTGTAGCTCTTAGTAAATTGTCTTTTTGCTATCTCTTCCTAAAACTTTTCTGCCATCCATTCACACAAACTCATTAGGTAGGCTATGTGTGCTTTCTTTCTGCAATATGTCCTGTGCGTGTCAAATTCTCCAAGCCTTCGTTCCTTGTTATGTTTCCTAGAAATTTCAACTATTTCTTTCTGATGTCCTTTTTATTTACATTTTCTGTAAAACTTCATCATTGCTCACATGTTCAATCCATGATATTCTCAGAATTCTTCTGTAGAACCACATTTCTGTTGCTTCAAGTCTCGTCTTCATCTGTAAGGAGATTGTCCAGCACTCACTATTAAATAGGAGGACTGACATTATGTAACTGTTCAGTATTCTTTTCCTTTTTTTCTAACAAAATTTTCCTGTTTCTTTGCTTAGCTTTTGGAAGGCAATTTTTCCTAACCGAACGCGTCTTCGGATTTCGGTGACACACTTACCATATATTTAAATTGTTGTACATGCTTGATTTTGGTATCTCCAATTTGTAGTATACATGTTAGGCTGTTCCTTTTACTGACAACCATACATTATTTCTTCTTGCAATTAATAGTTTAGTCCTTTCATCTGGTTTTCCTTCATTACCCTCTGTAGGAGTTTTTGTAGTTTCCTTTCCGTGTCTGCTATTAACACTGCTTAGTTATCAGTCAATCAGTTATGTGCCATGCATGATACACACTTAGGCGATCATGTATCTTTCAATACATGACTGACGAGGCAGATTTTTTTCCTGCAGTAGGTTGCCATTTCTTTCTGCAGTAGATAAGTTGCCATCCAAGTTTATAGAACCCTGTCTGTCCTGCTATTTATCCATAGCTGGGTGGAGAAGAAGAGGATTCATACCTTTCCCAAGGGTATTATGATGTAAATGAATGTAATGGATTTGACTGGAATTTGAACTTGGCTCTCTGATTCCTCAATCCGAGCAGCTATCCATTACTCCACCAGTTACATTTTATCTTATTCAATTATAAATTCATCATTATTTGCAATGACCAGTTGTCAATTTTTAAGCAGATCTTTTATGCTTTTTGAGTTAAATCCTGTAAGTCTTGATATAGAAAAAAAATTTACAATGAACACTTGAATCTTTTTTTTTTTTTTTTTATTAGAAAGTTTTCCCTGTCAAAGCGTTTTGTCATAGTTGAAACAAGGGGAATAATCTGTTGTTGCAAAGTCATGAGGATATGGCAGGTTAAGTAGAACAGACAAACCAAGTTCCATTTTGTTTTTCTTTGTTATTCTTGCTTTGTCATTAAAGAGAATGACATTTTTTTTTTCAATTGAAAAGCACAGGATACTTTTCATCCAAACTTTTATGGACATAAAAATGTACACTTAGTGTTTTATTGCATTTTTAAGAACTCTGAATGAGGAATACACTGATAATCTTATCACATCCACAACATTACTTCAATGAAGCTCAGCTTTTTGGGTGACAGTTGTTAAGATTTGTACTTGTCTCTTCACTAGCTTTTGCATTGAACATCATTGTAAGTAACCTATTGTTTTGGTTGTTTAGCTTTTACTGAACTTGGACCTCTGTGTCCCAGCCCCCCCCCCCAAGGAGGAGGCAGATTCATTCAAAGTCTCAAAAAGACAGTTTTTCCATTCATATCATTATCATTTTAACTACCTTCACTCCTCAGCAATGATTAGTGTTTTACAAAGCAATGATTAGAATTTTGATATAATCTAAACATATGAAAGTAAAATTATACATTTGCTTTGTTTTTGAGAATTTACAGAAGAAAATATTAACCACTTATTTATTAGCTTGTTTATTTACAAGAATAATTTTATATTTACAACATTCTAAAAACTAATACAATTAAAACATGCAATGTGATATTTATCAATTGGCAATTAGCCAATGTTTTGCCAACCATTCCGGTAAATAATAAGTAGTGTTTATTATTTTTGTTTTCAATTCTCGAGAACAAAGCAAATATATAAATTCACTTTCAATGTTTAGGTTTTATTACAATTCTAATCATCTCTTTTTAAAACAATAAACCTTGCTGAGGACTGAAGGTAATTAAAATAATAGCAGTGTCAAGGGAAAAACCGTCCTGTTGACACATTGTTTTGCGGGGCAAGAAGTTTGCCCAGGTTTTTTTATATTAAATATCTGAATGTTCATATTCCAAACAATAATAAAAGAAAAATAAAGAAAACATGGGTATCCCTGTTAAATAAATTGTTTGTATTTACAAAACATATATGAATTCACTAGTGTAAAAATAGACTTTAGTTGAGTCAGTCTTTGTGTAGTTGGTATACAAAAAAATCTGTAGTTTAGAAAAGACTTTTAGTAATTGGCTCACAGTTAAAGCTGTGCTTGAAAAAAGACTTATCATTAGGAATATTTCACTGACCACCTATGCTGTTGTAAGAGATTTGTTTGAAGTCACCGACTCCTGTTCCCTTCAGGACATGCTGCGAGAGAAAGAAAAACCATATAACCACATCTTCACTTTGGCTTGGCGATAGCTGCTTGTCTGCTTTTGAAAGTCAAAACTAGTGGGGTTTTGCAAGAATTTTTCTTCCAAAAATAGGCTCAAGAAAAATAAGATTTTATTTTTTTTCTGATTGGTCAGATATTTCATATAGTGATATTAATTTCCAAACAATAGTCACTTTTATTTAAACAGTGTGTGTTGTATTGTGGAATCTTTTTGGTATGTGCATGATATTGTCTGTGATTGGGTAGAAAATAAAGATTGGGTGTTTTTTAATATGGTATGTATGTGGCTATGTAATTGTGTTGGAAATAGGGTTTATTTCTTATACCATTTTTCGTCACCTCTTATGATATATTTAAGGAACATTCATCATTAAAATTGGTTCCTAAAATAAGTCTAATATTTATTTTTTTAGGTATGAAAGAACATTAAATTTATTCATTGATTTCTTTTTTAGGCTGTCTCTCTTCAGGGTGATTGTGGCTCTTTACGACTTTTGTTTCTCTAAACATTTTTCATTCTTTACCATAATACTTTTTCATCCTTGTTTCCCTATTTATTCGCACAAAGTAGCTTACTCTCTGTTTTCTCTTGCCTTCAATATGTCCTGTGAGTGTTAAATTCTCCAGGCCCTCTTTCTCTTTCTGATTGTAAGTATAAATGTCATTTTTTGCTTTCATTTCTTCAAGACCTCTTTGTTGCTTACATATTTTGTCCATGATACTCTTAGCATTTATTTATAGAATCACATTTCTCTCACCCCAATTCTTTTCTTTCTCTGTCCAACATTCACTGCCATATATGAGGATCGAGATTATCTAGTTGTTGTAGTATACTTACAGGTGATAATGGTTATGTCCCCATTCACATAACTACAGTAGTAAATACTGTATGTTGGTCTGCAGTTGGAGATTCATTGTGTTGTTCCTGTTCACTTCTAACCTTCGTTTGATTATCTTATTCAGTTTTCCTAGATTACTTTTTCCTGGCTCTTAATACTTTTAGTTTTCGAGTGTGTCTTTTGTCATTCTAATATGCTTTCAGTTTTCTGTCACATTTTCTGTTGATGGAATATTGTCTGAAAAGTTATTAATATTTTTGTTATTGATTGATTGTTTTTTTTATGGTTTATCAACCTTTGCATGTTTAAAGCCAGAAAATATTTTTAGAATATAATTTTTTAGAGATAATAATAATAATTTACTGACACAAGTCCTACAAATTAACCAATAGCAAACAAGGAAGAGGTGGACTCCTACCTTTTCCAAGGCTATTTGTATATAAGTAAATATGACGAAACCAACTGGAATTGGAATTCGGCTCTCTGATTTTTAGTTCCAAGCCATTATCCATTATACTACCCACGTATTCAAGCTTACAGCACCTGGTATTCCAAAGCATTTAAGGACATTGTGTTATTTTCAATTTTTCTGGTTGAATTGTTCACCTATATTACATATGATCAGTTATTGTATATAATTAGGTTATAATAAAATTTATATTTTACATTATGAAGATTGAGATATAGTAGAGAGCCTTGTATCATAGATTCGGGAAGGGCCCACAAGACCTTTGCACCGGCTTTGCTTTAGGCTGTGTCTCTTGATTATTGAGTATGGCGACAGACTCCTGAAGAAAGCTGGATGGTACAATGGCTGAAAACACTGTTTGCACGAATAACTAACATGAGCGTGCTGGTCTGAACATTATAGCATCTGATAATGTGTCATTGACACATTCAAAATTATAGTAGGTCTATTTACAACCAAAATGGAGTTGAACTTTAATATACAAGGTCTGTCTGAAAAGTAATGGTACTAGTGTCACAAACAATTTATTGCAATTTGAAACAACAAACTACATGGTTTCCCCTTCATAGTAATCTCTCCTTGAGTCTAGTACACTTTTTTACCCTTCTCTGCCTGTTGTAGAGTAGTTTTCACAGGGGAGGCTTGTATTTCAATGTTGGTCCTAAAAGGGTCTGACGTACAAAACGTTAGGAACTTGCAATAATAGTTAAAGACGCAGCAATCTAGTTGTGGTCGTTGATACTTGAATGTCCGACATCAACTGACTCACTCAATTCCACTGAACCCAACTGGCGACTGCTACTACTACTACTTATTATGTGTGGGAGAGTCTATTACAATAGAATAGGTAATGTTCTAGTATAATACTGTCACACTTCTCTGTACTGCTGGAAGGAGTCTTCTTTGATACCCCTCAGGTCTATCATTACTGCATTCTTGATGGCCTCCATGCCTTCAAAACAGGTCCTTTTGATGATACCCTTGAGCTTGGGGAAAAGAAAAATGTCACATAGAGCAAGATCAGGTGAAGAGGAAGGCTGTTTCAGTACAGTGATGTTCTCCTCAGTCAGGAACTGCTGGATGCTCAGGGCATTGTGAGCAGGTGCATTGTTGTGGTGAAGCAGCCAGGATTTGTCCTGCCACAACTTTCATCTCATTTTGCACACTTAGCATAGCAACCACCACAGGATCTCTTTGTAGACTTGCTGATTAATCATCCAGTCCAGTGGCAAGAATTCACTGTAGATGATGATTCTCACATCAAAGAATGGATAAGTTCCATTACTTTTCAGAAAAACCTTGTATATTGGAGACACAGATGTGGCCATAAAAACTCAATTGTTTTTTGTTTTGTTTTTTCAAGAATTTAACATTTCTTTGTAGGAGCTGAGGTAAGTTTAAAAGATCTTCAAGAGACAACTAATAAAATTTTGCAATAGCCAAATCAGGATCATTGAAATATCTGAAAAAAAAAAAATCTTATGACATGGTTTTAAAAGCTGGGGTAGATCTCAATTGATGATGGAAAATTTGCAGTACATACAAAGACATATTTATCCAAATAATGTTGAATAAGGGAAAAACAGCAAGAGCCATCAATAGATCTGATGTGCTTTTAATGATTCAACCATGAAGAGCGTTGCTGGGTAAGTGAGACTGAATACTGCATTTTCAACACACCCTTCTCATTTCAGATCCCTGAAAGTTTATAATTGCTCGGTTTCATATCTGAAACATAAAGATCTTGCTTAATCAATGACACTCTTTGTGGCTAATTCAGTTAAAAGCATTTTTGATCTAACAGTGGATTCTCCTGCAGTGGGCGGGGGTTAGGTTCGAATCCTGTTAGAGGGTGCATTTTTCTTTAGTAAAATCTCTTGAATATTCAGGCCAGTAGATGAAACTAAATATACTGTTTAAAAAAATAAATGGAGTGTCAAAACAAACATAGGTATTCACTAAAATAACATTTAAACTGATAAAAACATGTTAGATTAATAAAGAAATCTGTTATGCCTTTAGAAAATATATATATATATATATATATATATATATATATATATATATATTGGACATTGAGTGTTTGTATTAATTAGATGTAAAATATCAGGGATATAAATTATATATTAATAAAAAATATATATTTTTTTAATATTTTAATTTTTCCTCACCGATAGCAGGACTTCATTGTGCATGAAACTCAGATAAGGTAATGGCAAGGAAAATATATATATATATATATACGCACACGCATATACATTTCATTAGACAGCAGACAAGGTAATGTGATTAAGCTTTTTATTTACTTTTTCTTGAGTTCAAACAAATGTTTACTTTTCTGGACACTGTTTTAAACTGGCCAAATGTTCTGTAATTCCGAGAACTTTCAGCTGTACTTTTAGCCATTATCAAGGATGATTTTATTTTTATTTTGAATTTGGTGTATGGGTCGTGAGTATGTTTCTGAAGTTATAGGGATGTTTTATTTGCCAAACACAGTTAACACATTGTGACCATATTCATAGTTAATATTATTGAGCATTGGTCTTTTCTTTTTTTATTATTAAGGCTTCAATTATCTTTTTTTATGTGTGGATGGGGTTATTATGTTTGTATTTTCTTTGAGTATGTTTCAGATGGCACCTGGTTGGTTAGTGTGTGTTTAAATGGGTTCTAATAGAGCTGTCGACAGATTTTTGAATTCAGTTTGATCAAATTCAATTCATAAATAATTACATATATTAATTACATGAATCAATGATTGCTGCCCTAAATATATATATATATATATATATATATATATATATATATATATATATATATATATATATATGTGTGTGTATGTATTGCCAAGAAGAGTCAAATGGTGTGTAGTTAGGAAGATGGAAAAAATTGTAGCTAACAGAAGGTACACAATATCGATACTTGGCTGGGTCACTGTGGAAAGTGGGTATGATGGTGAAAGACTTGAAACCCTTAATGAATCACGGCTAAAAACATCACTGATGATGTGTACTAAAGCATCCAGTAGGTGTATTTTATGAAAATATATATATATATTACGTAGGTATGTATGTATTTATATATATATATAATTATTTGTGTAGGCCTCTGTCAGTCAGGGTTGACCATGGGTAGCATCCAAGTTGTTTGCTTGACTGGAACATCAATGTCTCTGACTGTAGAGGTCTATGTGAGAGTGACAATCTCTGTTGCAGAGGTTGCATGTGTGTTCTATCTCTGGTCTGATGGAGCTGCCACTTTGCTTTCTGTGGGCGCGCCTTTCCGTGGCAATTTGTGCCCCTGACTTGAGGTGTTTGGTCAGGATTCCTCTCCATCCGGATTGTATGGCTGCCAGGCTCTCCCAGGACTCTGTGTTGATGTCCACAGCTTTCATGCTGTGGCTAGCTCCCCATACAAGAGGTCTTTGGGGATGCAGCCATCTGGCATGTGATAGACATGGCCCAACCAATGGAGTCTTCACTCTCTGAGTTGTGTGAACAGGCTGGGCAAACCTGCTTAAGACAGGACCTCAATGTTAGGCACCTTCTCTTGCCACATTATGGAGTGGATGCTTCTCATATGAAAGGTGTTCAGATACCTTTCTTGCCTGGTGTACGTGATCCAAGCCTCGCTGCCATATAGCAGTGTGCTGATAATGTAGGCATTGTACACTGCCATCTTGGTCTTCACCAACAGCTTAGGATTGGTTCACACACATTTTGTGAGCCATGCAAATGTTGTGGCTGCCTTTCTGATTCTCTTTTCAATCTCTGCGTCTAAGGAGAGGTTGTCAGTGGTGGTGGAGCCAAGGCACATGAACTGATGGACCGTATTGAGCTCATAGTTATCAATGGTGATGACCGGTGGTGTTTCGGTACCTTCTCCCTGGACGTTGGCCTTTTTCAGGCTGATGGTCAGCCCAAAATCTCTGCAGGCCTGGGAGAAATGGTTCATCAGTGACTGAAGTTCACACTGGGAGTGAGTTGCTACTGCTGCATTATCGGCAAAAAGCATGTCTCTGACAAGGTCTTCGCGTACTTTGGTCCAGGCTCTGAGGCAAGCGAGATTGAACAACCAGCCATCTGATCTCATGCGCAGATCCATCCCTTCTCTTCAGAAGCAACGCGAAGAAAATCATGATGAGATTGGGAGCAAGGACGCAGCCCTGTTTAACCCCACTGCAGATGTTGAAGGGCTAAGAGGTGTTGTCATTGAACTACACAGTGCCCTGCTTGTCACTGTGGAATGACTGCAGCTTGGTTGAGTTATTCAACACACATATATATATATATATATATATATAAAATTGAGCGCTTAGCCTTGGAGCGGGTAGAATGGAGAGTAATGTGTTCTAGTGGACTCGGCAGTTTTCAATCTGCTTGTCTGAATCATCTTCAAGGAGCGAGAGCAAGAACTAAAAGGTCAGCCAATCTAACAGTGATCTCATCTCACAATCCTCACTCTTGCTCCATATGTGGCCTCCTTTGTAAATCACTAGCGGGTCTTAAATGCCACTTAAGATTATTGCACAAAATTTCATAACTGAATCAATAAGCTGGCAGATCCTCATACGTTGAAATCGACGGGAGAGTCCATTTTCTATATATATATATATATATATATATATATTGCGATCAAAAAATTTCCCTGTACATTATGCAAAAATGAAAATACACTGACATCTCATTTTAATATATATTTGCCAAAATTACACAAAAAATATCTTGAAATAGTAAAGAATAAATTTATTCAATAAAATCACCATTAGTTTCAACCACAACCCCCAGATGGGTTTGTAATCTTCTGCAACTCTTCCAGATTGTGCCCTTGTTTTATATGGTGAATGCTGCCATAATCCTTGCCTTTAGTTCATCTTTGGTGTTACAACAAGTTTTGTTGGTCTCACTCAATTGCACCCTCCACATAATTAAGTGGGTTGCAGTGGGGAGTTAGGTAGCCAGATCTAAGTGGTGATGTGGTCACAGAAATCATTTAACAGCTATGACTGGGTTCTACTGCTTGTGTGACATGGTGCAGAGAGTCCTATTGTCAGACATAGGGTCTTCCAGCAGCCACCTTCTTTTACCAAGGCAGCAACATTGCCTCAAGGTTCTTGAGGTAGGACTGTGTGTTGAGTCTGAGGTGCTGTGGTATAATGAATGGAATCATAACGTCACCATTACTAGTGATCACTCCAAACAACATGATGTTGACTGGATATCTCATCCAACTCTTTCTGAATCCTCTGCACTGTCCTTAGATTGACACCCAAACACTCTGCAATGTTTCATATTGGAACTTTTGAGTGGGAATTCCAAGCAGTACAGCATGCCATTGACAAATTTCTGTCAGAGTAAATTGTGTCATGGTGCTCTTTTTCTCACAGACATTATCCAACTGATCTTACTCTATCTGTCTATATTTCTGTGATGAGGTATTATGTACACTATTTACATTATTCGGACTATTGTCCTCATCTTTGTTGCCATATTTATTACGTTTTGGCCGTTGTACACTCCAGCCTTCTTCAGGTGGTTGGAATGTCGCACTGAACCCTTTATTTCGCTCACTGTAGACTGTTCTAGTTCCACGTGCCATGTTTTAATGGGTGTCAGTTATCAGTTATCTCCTGTTAATTCTCCTCTTTATCCACTGTGCCATGTGACACATGGCACAGTGGATAAAGGCGTTGGTTAGATCCAGTGACAGGACCCAGTGTGAGTTTTTAATATCTGGTTAAGGCAGTGGAGAACTTGGAGAGGGGAATTAATAGGAAATAACAATAAGTGATTGTGCCTAGTGTATTAGGGGTGATGGTAGTGTAGGTAATGGTATTGATAGTCTTATCAGTTTGTGTTGATTGTTATAGTGGTGGTTGTGTTAGTGAGTGTAGTGGTAGTGTTGGTAACAGTGCAGGTGTTGGTGGTTGTGTTTGGGTGTTCTTGCGTTTTAGTGTCCTACCATTTTTTTTTTTTTTTCAGTTGTTTCATTCCTGGCTATGTTCAGTTTTGTTGTAGGTGTTATCCGTTTGGTATGAACTGTGATAAGAGAGATTTATTTTCATGTCTGCATTTTGAAATTATTTCTGATCTTTGGTTTAATAATTCCTTTTGTTGAGCATGAGAGATTATTGCCATTTTTTTGTGTAGACAAAGTAGACATCTCTTTGATATATTATTGTAGGTAGGTGTAGTTTTCATGATTTCTCAGCTTATTTTTGGTATGATGTTTCTGTTTTTTAGTTGCCATATATATGTGAATAGTGTGGTGAGGTTGGAGTATTTGCTGTTGGAGAATGAGAGGTATGCATATATTAGTAAAAAATATAGTTTAAGGTATGATATATTTATTGGTAAAAGTGCTCAATATCAATGATAGCATATATAAATATAAGAGTTGATACTGAAGCAGTGAGGTCAACACCAAGCAGTGACAGTCTGTTTTATGCTTGAACGCAATCTTCAAGCTGCATATCATGTTTCATGTTTGCATTCAAGCGTGAATCAGTCACAGCTTGGTGTTGATCTCAGTGTCAACTTTTATATTTACATACGCATAGCATAACTTAAAACTATATTTTATCATATATATATATATATATATATATATATATATATATATGTGTGTGTGTTTGAGAGTCAATCATCAAATGATAAAAAAATGGTTTCTGAGTTGGAGGATCTATATATCCTACCGGTGGATAAATTAATCCTTTGAAAATAAATATTTAACATTTTTCAATAAACATGTCATGTTCCTTCTGATAATAAAATCAGGCTTCATGATCCCTTTGAGGAATATATAAGCAAAGTTACCTGACCATACAAACAAGTAAGGAGATGCATGCAACAACAGCATGACGGTGTTGCTTAAAGGAAATTCCCTTACTTTTTAACCCATTTTTCTAACCAAGCTATGTGACACTTACACCTTCCTCCTCACCTTCTCCCTTGACTCTTTTTTGCATGCATACACTCAGAGAAATCACATTTCTTTTCATCTTAACAAACAGCTATAAACAAGGACTGTTATGAACTTTAATATTCATATATGTTAGTCAAATTTAGTTGTAAAGACAATATTTTAATATTTTTTTTATAATTAAAAACACATTTTCTTTGTATATTATTAAAATTTAACATACATTGTAAACACACACAAAATAAAAATATTTAATATTTTTTATAATTAAAAATATAATTTTCTTGATATTTTATTTAATTGTATAATATTCATTAAAATATAACATAATATATATATACATATATATATATATATATATATATATATATATATATATATATATATATATAATATATAATATATATAATATATATATATATATATATAATATATATATATATATATATATATATATATATATATATATATATATATATATATATATATATATATATATATATATATATATATATATATATATATATATATATATATATATATATATATATATATATATATATATATATATATATATATATATATATATATATATATATATATATATATATATATATATTTTTATATATATAACAATATTGGGAAAATATACAAAGAGGAAAATGTTTAATTGTGACACATTTCATTCTTCATATACATTAAATTTTATAATGTTGGCATAACTACACATGTGCATAAATGAGGAGTGATGGGGCTTTTAGATTTTTTTTTTTTTTTATTCATATCTCTCTCTGTCTCTCTCTCTCTCTCTCTCTATATATATATATATATATATAAAGTTTTTAGGTTTGCTATATTTAGGAGATAAAGTGCTCAATATCAGAGAAAGAGTGTATGTAAATATAAAAGTGAACATTGAAGTCAACACTCAGATGTGACAGGCTGTTTCATGCTAGACGCAATCGTCAGGCTGCAAATGCTGGATTTTTCCTTGACTATATATGTGGGTCAGTGTTACATTGTGGGTAATCTATTCTGGTGATTATTTGTGGGAGTGGCGTGTTTGTTTATTTACTTATTTATTTGTTTTGGGTTAATTTATTTTACTTGTTTTCCTTTTCTTTTTGTATTATTTATTCTATTCGTTTTTTGATGTTTTATTAACATAGTAAAAATTTGGGGGTGGGGGATTTGCTTAGGTCATTTATTTAATAGTTTTTTTTTTGGTCTGGGAAGATAATTAAAGCTATTTATTCATCCAATGAAACTAAAACTGAGTGTATGCCAATTAACATTCGCAACAATCATGAGATCAAAACACTCTCAGATAACATCGTCAAATGTGTCGAAGACTACAAATATCTAGGATCTCACATCAAGAACTCTGAGAAAGACTTCAACATTAGAAAAGGTATAGCATGGACTGCTTGTAACAAACTGGATAAGATCTGGAAATCCAATCTTGCTCGTCGATTCAAAATCCAACTTTTCCGCGTACTTATTGAGCCAATCTTACTCTATGGCTCTGAAACTTGGACTATCTCAGCAAAAGAACAGCGTCATTTAGATGGATGTTATACACGTCTTTTAAGAAGAGTGCTTAATCTCTCATGGCGAAACCACCCAACCCTAGAAATAATATATGGTGACTTGCCAAGAGTATCAACTTTAGTTTGTAAGAGACGTGTCCAGTTCGCCGGGCATTGTGCACGTGCCACAGATGAACTTGTGTCATCATTTGTACTCTGGAGGCACCCATCATCTGACAATCGATCACGCAAGTTAACCTTTCCAGATAAGATAAAACATGACACATTGATCCCTAAGGAAGATCTTTTAGGTGCTATGACAGATAGGGAATACTGGAGAGGTGTAGTGAGTTCAATCTCGGCTGAGGCCGCAAGATGATGATGATGATTCGTCCAATGTTTAGATTACTTGCCATAGTCTATTCTTTTATTTAGGTGGGTGGGCAGTTTTTTATTTATTTGTTTGTATTGATTATTTTTACTTGTTTTTGCTTATTTATGCTTATTTTATTAGTTCTAATGGTTATTTTAGTGGAGGCAATTTGTTAATTTATTTATTTATTTATTTGGATTAATTTTTATTGATTTTTTTTATTTATTTACCTATTTTTTATTTTGTATATTTTTATTTATTCTATTTGTTTTGGTTATATATATAAGTGAACATAGAAGTCAACACTTAGAGGCGACAGTCTGTTTCATGCTAGATGCAATCGTCAGGCCATTATATTTACACACGCTCTATCTCTGATATTAAGCACATTATCCCATAAATATAGCACATCTTAAGACTATATTTCTTCATATATATGACTAAAATGAGAATTGGAAAAAAAGGCACCTAATATTTGATATAGTGATATTTATTTATAATATATGAATTTTTACAGAGAAGTAAAACTTTGTTACTTACAATTGGATTTTCAGTGTTTTTTTTTCTTAGAAAAATAATTTGTTTTCCTTTTTTACACTTTTTTTTACTTTAACCAGTTTTGCTTAGCTTTTCAAAAAGTTTTTAACTGTTTCTATCTCCACATGTTGATGCTTATGTTTTGAATAAATGAAAAATGTAAATCAAGGGATGTAGCTGGCTATATATGTCGTTTATAGTAAGGCGAATTTGGTAGAATCTATTTATGCAATGACAGTATACAAGCATCATACAAAATATGTTACAGAATGATACCTACTATGAAGAAGCCAGAGAATACCAACCTCACAAATTGATGAAAAAAATCATCAATTTAATACAATCATACCGAGACTGTCTTACTTCTAAGGAACATGCCTACCTTACAAACTTTAGATATAAAACAAGCAATTTTTATGGACTACCTAAAATACACAAAAGTAAGTTCATTACCGAAACATACTATACTACAAAAATTAATTTTGTGTTATACAAACCTAAAACTAATGCCTATAATAGGACGGCCCAATTTGCAAGACACGCCGTCAAAGCAATTTTCTAGACATCCTATTGAAACCTCTTATCAAAAACATTCAGAGATTCATTCAAGATGATCTAAATTTTCTGAATCATCTTACCAACGAAATAAACCAAAATACTTATATGGTCTCAATGGATGTTGTGAACTTATACAGCGACATTCCACAGGACTACAGAATAGAAGCCATTAAATACTGGCTAGAAAAGTTTCCCCATGAGCTACCAAATCGTATAAAAGAAAATTTAATCTTAGAAAGCCTAGAATTCATTTTAAAATCAATTATTTCATATTCAATGTAACACCATACTGACAAAAATCAGGAACAGCCATGGGGACAAAGATTACACCAATATATGCCAACTTACTCATGGGATACCATGAATTAAAAATCTATGATAGAACCTTGGAGATCTATGGGAATGACTTCAATTGCAACATAAAAGAAAATTGGAAAAGATATCTAGATGACCGTTTCATTCTGGGGGAATGAAAGTCTGGATAAACTAAAGACTTTTCAAACATCCATTAATAATATAAATCCTAACATACAATTCACTATGGAGTACAGCAACAAAAAATCTTTCCTTTTTAGACATAATAATAAAACAAACACTAAAATAGAAACCGACATATACTTTAAACTGACTGACCTCTCGACAAAATCTCCATTTTACATCTTCTCACCTGAAACACACTCGTAACAATATTCCATTCAACCTAGCTAAGTGGATATGTACAATGGTCTCAAACACAACCACAAGAGACCACAGACTAAAAGAGATGAAAAAATTCTCATTGGGAGAAAATACCCCCAAAGTTTGATCGACAATAGTATAGAAAAAGCAAAACAAATTAACATCTACACACTGTGAGAAACAAAAGTAAAAAAAGAAAACAAAGACCATCCCTTATATCTCAACTTCAACCCAAAGAACACAGAAATCTATGCACACATACAACTAAATCTACCAATCCTACTAAAGGACAAAAAAAAATGAAAAGCCTATTACAAAAATATCCAATCATAAAAAGTAAACGACAACCAAAATCACTAAAAAAGACACTGACGAGTGCAAAACTGCAGAACACAATTAAAGACCCTCAGGTGAAAAAATGCAACTGACCACTACCTATTAGAGGGTCTTGAATTTCAGTTCAAAAATGGATCAAAATTAAAAATGATTTCTCATGTGACTCCGAGAATTTAATATACATAATTACATACAAAGGTTACCATGATCATTACATCGGCCATACCGGCCAGTCACTCCAGCAAAGGATGACAAATTAGGGACTCCCACACCAGGAAAATACCCCTTAACTAACATATAGAGGAATGCAGAGACCAAATTTGCCAAATTTTAATGTCTTTTCATTCTACCATTATGATTAAAGTCCACTGAACAAAGGCAGATTAATAAGAAAACATTTCTCATGAAGTTCAAACCAATACTTAATTCAATGCATAAATAGATTCTACCAAATTTGCCTTACCATAAACGACATATATAGACAGTTATGCGCCTTGATTTTCAGGTTTTTCATTTTTACAAAACATAAGTGTCAACACGTGGAAATAGAAGCAGTTAAAGACTTTTTGAAAAGCTAAGCAAAACCACTTAAAGTAAAAAAAAGTATATAAAAAAAAGAAAACAACAAATTACTTTTCTAAGAAAAAAAAACACTGAAAATCCAATTGTAAGTAACAGTTTTAATTTTTCTCTGTAAAATTACATATATTATAAATAAATATCACTATATTAAATATTAAGTACCCTTTTTTTTTTTTTTCAATTCTCATTTCAGTCTATACAATAAGTTTTTGTACAGAATCTTTCTAATGAGATATATATATATATATATATATATATATATATATATATATAATATATACACTCCTCATTTGTGAGCATGCGTAGTTGTACCAACACAACAAATTTTGATGAAGTCCTAAAGGATGAAACGTGTCAAAAGCAAACTTTTTCCACTTTGTCTTATATATATATATATATATACACTCAACTCTCCCATCGAATTCAACAGATGAGGGCCAAGCAAATCAGTTTCTACGAAACTGACAGCCCGACAACAGCACATTAGATTTTGATTATAGTGGTGAAGGTTTCGTGCAGGACCATTCACACTTTTTGAAGGGTCGAATACAGAGACCAGGTGCACTACGTGCCACAAGGTCCCCAAATGACCCTCTGCAGGTTTTGAATTCAGATTTGTCCTTCTCCTAGACCAGTTGCCATCCAAGGCTATAGAACCCAGTCTGTCCTGTTATTTACCCATAGTGGAGGGAGAAGAAGAGGATTCACACCTTTCCCAAGGGTATTAGCACGTAAGTGAATGTAATGGGTTCGACTGGAATTAAACTTGGCTCTCCGATTCCTCAATCCAAGCCACTATCCATTACTCCACCGTGCCTCCTTTTATATATATATATATATATATATATATATATATATATATATATATATATATATATATCTCTCTTTTTTGCTCTACTATCTCATTACATTGAACTTTCTTTGAAGACTCTTATTTGTTAAGCAAATAATAGTAAAGTATTAAGAAAATAAATGGTAATTTTTTACAGCAATGCTAAACTAGTTATATAATGGTTGGGTGCTTCAAAATTTACATACATGGATTTTAGAGAATATTTAATTTAATTTATACGAGCTCATTCGAATAAATTAGTTTACAATTAAATAGAAAGAGATATATGCTTTTTGCAAAACAGCTTTGGTCAGTTCAAAAAAAATCCACAAATAAACATCTATGCCACCCAATTTAAAACATTCTTCTGATTTGAAAAATAACTCTAATTGAAAAGTCTTTGCAAGATGAACCAATAACAATTAAATCATATTACTAATACATAAGCCAATTCTGTTATTTTAATTAGCTAATTTTGCAGCATAATTAAGCTCACTAATTTGGCATTGTTAATTTTTTTTTTGCATATTAAAAAAAATGCTATTGTCTTCATGATGTATGATTGTGGATATCCACAGTATTTTTTTTCATTCTCATCTGAATAATTATTGATAGCCAAAGATGAATTCCTAAAGCTAAGCAGAGTATTAAGAAATAGAAAAACTTTGATAGAAACCATAAAAAGAGTACTAAATTGTTGCATGATATTTGTCTTCCTATATGGCAGTGAATGCTGGACAATCTCCTCAAAGCTGAAGAACAGACTTGAAGAAACAGAAATGTTGTTCTAAAGGAGGATGCTGAGAATATCATTGACCAAACATGTGAGCAATGAGGAAGTTTTAGAGAAAATGGAAACAAAAACTATACTTAATATCAGGAAGAGATAGTTGAAATTTCTGGGGCACATAATGAGGTGGGAGGGCTTGGAAAATCTGATACTCACAAGACAGATTGAGGGCAAGAGGGAAAGAAGAAAACCTTGCATAATATACTTGATAAGCTTTAATAAATGGATAGCAGAATAGTTTAAGAGAATTAATGAAAAGACATAATTAAGAGCTACAAAGAACAGGAAATTGTGGAGAACCATGATCGCCTACATCCTGAGGGGACACCACATGTAGAAGAAGATATTAATCCCCTTATTAGTTTACAATTTACTGATATATTGTGTTATTTTTATTAATACTATGATTCTTGTTTCTTTCTCAACACCCCCCTCTTCCGCCCCCTCCTGTTGCCAACATTCTTCTTCTCCTCCCGCTTTAGGGCCATCTCATATTGAAACATTGGTTACCGTACAATCAGTGAAAAATGGAAACAAAAAGTATACTTTTTACTCAATATCATGAAGACACTTGAAGTGTCTAGGGTACATAATGAGGAAAGAGGGCTTGGAAAATCTGATACTCAGAGGGCAGATTGAGAGTAAGAAGGACAGAGGAAAACATTGCATAACATACTTGATGACTTTAACTAAATGGATGGGAGAACAGGAAGTTGTGGAGAGGACATAGCACATAGAAGATGAAGATGTTAACTTTTAACACACTGCATTATTCACCACTTTCCTTTCTACAACATTGTTTTTCAAGGCTACTTAATTTCAACCATTGTCATTTTCTGTTGCCATAGCAGGATATGACAACACAATGTCAAATTCAAAGTGGCAGGATAAAAATTTTGCTTTGTATAGAAAAACCACCTCCCAGAATGATAACGGTTAATCCCCTTATTAATATTACTATGATTCTTGTTCCCTTTTGTCCATTCCACTCCCTGCTCCTTCAAATGTTCTTAAAGAAGAAGAAAAATACTTATGAATTCTTGGGGAAGGTTGTGGTTTTCTGTTGTCTTGGCCACAGTTTTGAATTTAGAGCTGTCCCTCGCTTAGATTGGCTGCCATTTATCACATAACTTGAGAAGAAGAGATAGATTTTTGTCTTTCCCAAGATAAGCCCTCAGTCTTGGCTGGAATTTGAGTTCAGCTTGTCAATTCCATTTTTGTTATTGATTGCTGTTACATTATCGTACAAAAATCATACAATCTATATTTTGATTTTCTTAAATTGAGTGCTTAAATAATCTGGGGGGGTATATAGGGCTCTAAAAACAGGTATTTTAAAAGTATATATAAATATATAAGGCAAGGTATATGTTTCCTTGTTTATTTTTTTTTTTTCTTAAGACTTCCTCATACATCCTTTGTTTGAAAAACGATAGATGTTATAAGCACACATATGGTAATATGAAAGAAGAACTCAAACAAGTACTGCCAGTGAGGGAAATAGAAAACAAGAATTGTATAAGATAAAATTCTATGTATTGCTGATATAGAGGATCATAGCAGAATGTATCGTTGTGGGTGAGGGAAGGAACCTGGAAGATGGGGAGAGTCAGTCGAGACGAGAGTTGATGCGCTTGTCAGGTTTGTTGACTCAGCTCATTGGTGATGACATTGACAGCTTGCCCACTCACTGCAATTGCTGACAGTGTCATGAGCAGAGTTCTTAAAAAGCAGATGGGGTGGCTGATGACTCAACATAAATCATCTTTTTATACACACACACACACACACACATACACACACATACAGATATATATTTAAAATTAGTGTATTTAGGCAGCAATCCTTCTTTCATGCACATTTCATTAAATATGACAGACAAGGTGCTTTTATTTAGTTTTTTTATACAATTTCTCATGCGATCTTTTTTTTTTTCAGATGATAAATTATAAAAACAGCTGTCCGAATGTTCTTTTAATTTGAGTGCTTTTGGTTATACATTTAGCCATCTTCAAGGATGAAATATTTTAATGGTTAAAATATTTTGTCCTTGAAAATAGCTACATGTATAGTTGAGAAGCGTTCATATTAAAAGAACATTCGGACTGTTTTTATATAATTTATCATCTGAAAAAAAAAAATTATTAGATCACATGAGAAATTGTATAAAAAAAACTAAATCAAATCATCCTGTCTGTTATATTCAATGAAATGTGCACACACACACACACATATATATATATATATATATATATATATATATATATATATATATATATATATATATATATATATATATATATAGTTTTGAAGGATTTGTTTTTGTGAGTTGAATGTGATGCTCAAAGCTTCTGTGCAGGAAGTGACTTTTTTATTAAGAAGTGACTTTCTTATCGTTCATATTCATACCAATAGGTTTTAATGTATACTAAATCAAAAACAGATCTACTCTGAAGTCGAGTATAACACAGGTAATAATGTCTCTGTTTTTTTTGTTTTTTTCACTAAAAAGCTAAAAAAACAATTGTCTATCAGCTTTTAAAGATTACCTTTGATTTATTTTTCATCCAGTCAGCATAGTTATTGTGTGAATTTATGTGACTGACCACTTTCACCCATCCGACTTCTGATCAAGTGCTAGGATTATTAGTTTTTTAAAAATGGACATTCTAAAAGTATATATAAATATATAAAGAAATATGCACAGTGCGATGGATAAATTGTCGTCTAAATGATGCTGACATGAAAATAACATCTTATTTTGATATACCGGGGTGCGATGGAAAAATTGTCGTCTAAATGATGCAAAAAATGAAGCTAACACTGACATCTCATTTTATCAGATATATTTAGCAAAATTTCACAAAAATATCTCAAAATTCTAAAGAGTAAATTCGCACATAATAATCAAGGATATTGCCGTCTGGCCAGATAAATAAGAGGTGATGTGGTTGCAAAAATTATGTAACAGCCATGACTAAGTTCTCCTGATTGTGTAGCATGGTGTAGAGTATTTTTGCCAGACATAGGTTCTTCCACCTACTACCCTTTTAGCCCAGGTCAGCACTGCCTCCTCACGGCACTTGATGTAGACCTCTGTTTTGAGTCTTAGTCCCTGTAAGAAGATGAATGGAGGCATAATGTTGCTATCACTAGTGATCCCTCAAAACACCTTCGTAATCACCATTAGACTCATCCAACTCTTTCCGTATCTCCTGCACTGTCCTCAGATTAATACCCAAACACTCTGAAATATTCACATTGGAGCTTCTGATCTGAATGCCAAGCAGTACAGCATGCTACTTCCAAATTTCTGGTGAAGTGAATTGCATTGTGGTGCTCCTTTTCTCACAGTGCCTAAGTGACCCTACTATAATGTGCAGCCGACAAAATGAAAACAATGTACATGCATGAAATTAGAAATATGAAATGGCAACAATTTACCTATTGCACCCTATATATATATATATATATATATATATATATATATATATATATATAGACTAGACTTGAAAAACCCTCAATTTTTGATTTGCTAATCAAATCAATCTCGAGGAAAAAAGGTTTTAAAAAAGAAAGAGCTACAAACATGAACTTCTGCCGACAAAAAAATCGCACAGATGCAGGTCTGAAGCCCAAAGAAAAAAACCCCAATACGAGTAACAACTAACAAAAGAGCTCAATACAACCATAGAACAGACCTAGATTATCTCTCTCTCTCTCTCTCTCTCTATCTATATATATATATATATATATATATATATATATAAGGCAGGGCAAGAATAAAAATTACTGTTAAGTGGTTGATCAAAAATATAATGACAAAAAGAAACAATGTAAAATGGCTAACTACTTCTCACTCTTTAGAGTCAATTAAAGACAAAAATATATAAATATGTGCACAATGACTCAAAAAGGGAAGTAAAAAAATTTAACAGAGAATCAAGTCTAAATCACAGACAGATTATAGTTAGACCGACCAGCCATTCCTTTTGTTTACTGCTAGGTCGCAATATATTCTGTCTCATTCTCTGGTAGCAATTTTTTATCTCTCCATTTTTATCCATTCTAAACATATTTTTTGTCATCAATTGACTCTGAAGAGTGAGGGGAGATAACCTGCTAACATTCTTTGCTATTTCTTTTGTGTTAAATTTTTTCAATACATCACTGTGTAACTGGTTTTCTTAGACTTGCACTCCCCACCCCATTATTCGTTTTATATATTTTTGCATTTGTATTACTTAAATGGTATTTTTAGTGGATACTTGTATTTGAGTAGATACCCATTCATTTATTAAACAGTATATCTATTTATTTTCATCTACCGGCCTGAATATTTGAAAATCTTATTAGAAAAAAAATATGCACTCTCCAGTTTCGATTTTTGTTTATAGTTATACCTACTTTTAATGTTTTTAATGCCCTAATGCAATTAATTATTTTTTTTTTTTTACATTTTAGTTGACCAATATTTAAATTAATTTTCTAGAACTTCAGTAGTTCATGTTAAAAGGTTGGAGATAACAAATTGATGCTACAGGATATATCGGACGAGGTTGCTTTTGGTCATCAGTTTCTAACAAGAAGAGTTACAATTGTGGAAAAACTTTCAAAGTAAAAGTGTTTACACCTCTGAAATGAAAAGTCTATCTTTTAATTATCCCAGAGAAATGTTTTTGTTTTCCATCACTATGGCTGATGCTAACCTCTAGGAGAGTAATCCATTGTTCCATCTTGGTTTTATGTTTTCCACTGACATAAATCAGTTGCTAGGTCTGTTGCTATGAAAGCTGGTTTACTTATCATGCCAGACCAAGTTTTTCTTTCAGAATCTGTCTTGTGATCTGTGTTCAAACTCCAGTGTTGGTAGCAACACTTTATTCCTATATAACAGGATTTTTGTTTCATCAGTGAACTGCCAGTATTGCTATTGTACGGAATGTAAGGATTCTTATTTCCTTTTTTTGTTCATCATTGCTTTCTGTGCCCCCGTTACATTTGACAATCATTTGCACTGTTCCTGTGTTGTCTCCTCTGCCATGGGAATGTCTCTGTTTTATTTTGCTTTGTTTTGTTTGTCTCCGGTGTTGCTGTTCATTCCATCCCTCCTCGTTTGTGTTCCAGCAGCAGAAAAACAACTTTCTATCAACTGATATGTTCAACATGACAAGTCACAATGGAATGTACTTAGCACCTGTAAGACATAAATACTACAAGGAGACTAACATGAGAAAACTATTTGAGAATCCTGAAACCGTCAACTTAAAGTCCTACCTTAAAGAAATTGGTTTATACCAAAGCTTATAACACTTACATACATGTACATGCTGTATATATATATATATATATATATATATATATATATATATATATATATATATATAACAGAGGATGTGTGTGTGTCTGTTTGTGTGATATCTTTTCACTCGAGGTCCATCCAACCGATTTTGAGCAAACTTGGTACATGCATTGTACATTCTCTTCACTAAAGTTTTCTCGTCCTCTTTGACTCCCAGTAACCCACTGTACGTAAGAGATAGGTTCTTAGCATAAAAAAATTGATAGATTTTAAAAATTAATCATCAAAAAAAAAATCAGCTGATCAAAAATTGATAAATTCAACTTTTTTCTTCCAATTTCATTCAAACTTGGTATGTAGGTTACTTACATCATGATGAGCTCAACGATACCCCATTCTTATTTCTACACCAATGTGTTTAGCGGAAAACTGCAAAAATACGAAAATTGATTTCAACACAAATTGATTTCAACAAATCGATTTTAACACAAATTTTAAACTAAAATCTCTCTCAATTTTCAAGCAATCTAATACAAACTTCCCTCAGTTGTAGAATAAATTGATTGTTTCACAGTCATTTAACTTGATAATTAAGTCCGCCCATATAGTGAAAACCTGCATAAATACCTGGTGATTTTTACTGGTTTCTTTCTTATTTTTCGTTGATATTTCAATCAATTTTCATTAAATTTAACAATTGCTTTATAAATGTACCCTCTTTTACATCCCTGGTAGCACACTGACAAATTGAATTTCAAAAACTCCAAAATAATTGCTGTCAGAAGTGGGTCTTCATGTTGCCTGTTTTACCCCTTCATGTTCTTTGGCTAACTTCGATTGAATAAATACAGACTACTTCTGTTATATCAGTAATTGCATTAATTCAAATTGTTTTTTAATGAAAGTATTTTAAAGTAAATGAAAAAGATAGACTCTGTTACATCTAAAAATGATGCTGTTTTTGCTTCATTATAATTGAACGTTTTTTCTGATTGACCAGTTGGGTATGGATGCTAGTATATCTATAAAACATGTATAAAGCCTAAAACATAAAATATAATGAATACTGAGAATATCATGGATGTAACATGTGCTCAAAAAGGATGTTTTAAGGAAAATAAGAAACAATAAAACTTGCAATCAGAAAGAAGCAGTTGAAATTTTGGGGATACATTCTCATATTTCCTTTTAAACAAATATTTTGAGAATTTAGAAAACCATACTCATTATTCAGAATTTCAATTTCAAACACTTATGGAGAAACAGACAAACAGACATGGCACAGTGGATAAAGGCATTGGTTAGATCCAGTGACAGGACCCAAAGAGCATGAGTTCAATACCCGGTTAGGGCAGTGGAGTATTTTCAGAGGGAAATTAACAGGAGATAACTGATAACTGACATCCGTGGAACTAGAACAGTCTACCCCAGTGAGCGAAATAAAGGGTTCAGTTTGATATTCTAACCACCTGAAGAAGGCTGGAGTGTACAACAGCCGAAACGTAATAAATATGGCGACAAAGATGAGGACAATAGTCTGAATAATGTAAACAGTGATCTTGCTCTACTGCGCAGTTGACAAAATCAAAAACAGACAATCAGCATATGAAAAATTATAAATATAAAAACACAAAACAGCTTTGGTAGGTGAAAACATTCATAAGTAAACATAAATGCCACACAATAAACATTCTTCTAATTTGAAAAAGAACTCTAATTGAAAAATCTTTGCAAGACAAGCCAATAAAAATAAAATCATATTACTAATACATAAGCCAATTCTGTTATTTTAATTAGCTAATTTTGGAGACTAATTAAGCTCACTTATTTGAATAATGTAAATAGTGATACATTTATTTTTTGTGAACAGTAAACTGAAAAGAAACCTTGAAGAAAGTATTTGAAAATGTTATTTAATAATATAATTTATTTCAGAATGTGACATTTTGTTTCTTTTGATAATTTAAGTAATCAATCACCTGGAATTTTGAATCCATTCTTTTTCAAACCCTGTCCAATTGTATCTGGATAATCAAAGAAATTCTGTACAAGCCCAACTATCAATGGCTTTCAAACATTTTTATGTACTCAATTTCACTTACAAGGCTTGAGTCAACTCATCGTATTTTTTTCAAGTACTTCCTAATTGTGTTGGCTTTTTTAGGAGAGTTATAACAATGAGTAAATAATTATAAATATTCTAACATTTATATATAAAAAAAATACTCATAAAAAAGAGAAACGGCAAGCTATGGAAAAAAACAAAACAAGTTTCATTTATTATCTGGTTTTTATGTGATGTTAGAGAAATGTTGAGACAGTAATATTAATGTCCTGTCTGTGTGAACTGCTTGTCTGATAGTGAGAATGTCACCTGTTTGTATGTGTTGAGGAGAAAAGTGTGGTCGATTTTCATTGGTTTAGAATGGGTGAATTAATGATAATTATAATTGTTATAATTATTTTGTTATAATTATTTTGTTATAATTAATTTTTATTCATGTTTTTCATGGGCATGCCACATTCTGCGATTGAAATCACTGAACCCGGGTGTCCGAGTCAGAACACTATCATTATTCTAACCACTCAGTCATTCAATAATAATAACTAATTAGTTACAATTTTCTTTTTTTAAAAAATACAAATATATTTCTTCTAAGTTTGTTTTCCTAAGTTTGGTTATGTCTTGTCCCTCTCAAAATCAACCTATTTTTATTTATAGTGCTTCTGCTATGTATTTTAAGATTCTAGATAAAATACGAAAAAGAATCTGCAATATTATTGGCCCTGACCTGGTAGCTTGATCTCAGTTATTTTCTCACTACCATAATATAACTTTCTTCTGCCTTTTCTATAAATATTTTAATATTAATTGTTCTGATGAGCTTTCCTTTTTGGTATCTAGACTATGAATTTAAGCCCATTACAAGATTGGCAGCAAGGTCTCATCATTTTACAGTTGAAATGGCCGCTAGATGTAACATTAAGTTCTATGTTAACAGTTTCTGACTTGTGGAACACTCTTCCAGCTTCTTGGTTTTGAGTCAACTTTGATCTTCAAAAATTTAAATGCAATGTCAATTGTTATTTTCCATCTTCTTAATTCCTGTTCTTTATTGCTTTCTCTCCTTAATGTTTTTTTTTTCTCATATTCTTTCATCCTCAGTAACCCCTTGTGTCTTAGTGGCTTTGTTGCCTTTCTTGGGGACGAAATGATTAAAAGAAAAAAGATAATGTTTGAGGTAATAAAATTGTCTGATTAAAAAATAAGTTTATTTGTGTTAATATAAATGTTTTCTTTCTGTTTCAGTTTGTTTTGGAGACGTTACAACTGCAAAGAGGAAAAGTGAAATTGTAGAATTTCAGTTGAAGTGCCTTTCCTAAAACGTGGATATGCATTTTGTTTCTCTCAGTGGAAAGAGCCCAGGATAAAATTGAGATTAGCAAAGATCAACTCTAAATTCAAAATTGACCAATTCCAAAAAGAGGGGGATAAAAAATAAAAAAAATAAAAAAATCTTAGAAAAGTTCATTCTAGGATGCACATTACTTCAAGAAAATCTTTGGAGATTATCAGGTAAGACTTTAATCTGCTTTTGTACTTATCTGAAGACATTTATTTATGTATTAGATTTTTTTTCTCTCTCTCTTTATTTAAGAGTTTTATTGATCAACAGTTTTACTTCCATGACTGTACCCTCTTGCTTATTAATTTTCAAAGAATGCTCCCACTTACACAACTCTTATTCTAAGCCTTCATTTCATTTTCTTATTTATGGTAAAATAGTAAGGTGGAGGTTCAGATCTCAAAAATAAAAAATAAAAATTTTGATCATGAAACGGACCAAAGTGAAAAAAAAAATACCAGACATAAATCAAGAAAGTGTAAAAAAAAAAAAAAAAAAAAATGTATCCGCCATTTGCTATAGACACCTACCTTTTTCATCAATGAAAAACAAAGAATCCACTGTCATCCAAAGTAGGATACTTTTATTTGTGTAAGAAAGACTGTGATTAGTCAAGATTAGTTTAGAGATGTACAAAAAAAAATGACCATATTTCAAGGCCTACTAAAGTCAACACGACCTTGATTTTGACTTTTTTGTTCAACAGACAGCACAATTCCTGTTTCATATTGTGTGAGTAGGAACTATCTTTTGCTCACATAATGCCAAAGGGGGATTGAAAATTAAAAGAAAAAGACCCCCACCATATTCCAATAGTAAAAATTAAATATGAAAGGAAAAACAAATATGCACATTTTATTTTTGTTTGGTCACATAAGATGGGATAGAGGTAGTATATTTAAATACAAAGTGGCATGAGGTATGTAATAACTAAACCAGCCTGAAGATCCAATGAGTGAAACTGCAGTAGCGAGTGAGGTATTTATCTTTTTAAGATGTGTGTGATCAATGGTGTTAAAAGATTTGTAAATTATTTCAGCAGCTGTTTCAAGTTATTATCCTACAAAATGTATCCAGACATTACACGCCATTTTAAATGCACAAATAATTTTGATTCGAGAAAGAAAAGAACCACTTTGTGAAATCATCAAACTGAAGAACTGCATAAAGTTTTGGATTGAAGTTGGCACTATTTTTACAGAAGCACTTGTGATCAAAAAGCATTTGTTGATGAAGCTGTTGTCAAAACAGCTGTGTTTAATGCGGACTTAGCACTGGAGTGGTTGATTTTTGAAGTTGTCCCTCATCTTCCTACTTGCCATGAAATATTGCTGTACCCAAGAAAGTCCTTTAAAATTATCATCTATCAATTATACATATGGCTGGAGTTGGTTTTGGGAAAGACTTTTCAGTTACTTAAATTCAGAAGTGAAGTTCCTTTCAGTGGTTGAATAACCTTTGACTATTAAACTACCATATTTGAAGCATGTAAGATGTAATCACATTTTCCCCTAAAAAATTGTCCAAAAATATCACCAGGATCTTATATGAAAAGTTGAATTTACCCAGGCACTATATTCTGCTAGTAATTCTACCAGTCCTCACTCCAGATGCTTTAATATTAAATGTGTTGTTAATAGATTTAGGGTTGTTGTTTGAAGTTGAGAAGGTGTTGTGTGTTGTCGGACAAAAACTAAGTTGTTTGGGAAATTAGACAGATGCGAGAGAAACAAAAGAAAATAGAAATTTTTATTTTATTGTGAAATTTTTGCTGAGTTAAAGAGTGATTGATGTATATTGTCTAAGCCATTTGTGTCTATTAAGGGGGCGCTAATTTTAGCATCCTATCTACACGTTGTCACAAAGTGGAAAAAAAGAAAGCTAACCTCTTGGAATTTACTGGATGCATACTTTGATTTTTTTTTCTTTTATTCTCACTTAGTTGTGCACCATTTTCGATACACACATAGGCGATTATGTATCTTTCAATATATGACTGACAGGGCAGATTTTTTCCCACAGTAGGTTGTGGTGGTAGACCAGTTGCCATCCAAGGCTATAGGATCCAGTCCGTCCTGCTATTTACCCATAGCTGGGGGGAGAAGAGGATTCATACCTTTCCCAGGAGTATTAGCATGTAAGTGAATGTAATGGATTCGACTGGAATTCGAACTTGGCTCTCAGATTCCTTAATCTGAGCCGTTATCCATTACTCCACCATGATTCCATTGACAGTATATGTACAAGAAAAAAAAATATGCTGGGGAGGCATAAAGGTTATCAACAAGGAAAAACAGAATAGGCAACCAAATTCCACATGAGGCTATTTATAATCCTTGAGCACTACTAGTCTTGGAGAAGTCATAATTCTATGCTATCATCTAGTCTATAGCAGGCAAGCTAAAGAGCTTACCGGTATCATTAATGTTATCCAAAGGTACTATAAGAGAGTAGGCCTACCAGGTAGGTTACGGTTATGAAAAATGCATGAATTTTAACCCCATTCGGAAAAATCTACTTGTTTATAGAGCAATCTGTCACCAAAAATACATGATTTTTAACCTCATCAAAAAACAAATAATAATTATTATTATTATCTGTGTATAGTGAGACTTCTATTTTTCCGTTAAAAATCTGATTACAAACTCTCATAATACTCAGGAATATCAGTCAGTTATGTGCCATGCATGATATATGCTTAGGCGATCATGTATTGAAAGATACATGACTGACGAGGCAGATTTTTTCCTCGCAGTAGTTTGCCATTTCTTTCTGCAGTAGACCAGTTGCCATCCAAGGTTAATAGAAACCAGTCTGTCCTGCTAGTTACCCACAGCTTGAGGGAGGAGAAGAGGGTTCATACCTTTCCCAAGGGTATTAGCACGTAAGTGAATGTAATAGATTCGACTGGAACTTGAACTCGGCACTCCGATTCATCCATCTGAGCTGCTATCCATTACTCCACCATGCCTCCAGTTTTTTATTGTGCATGTCCAAAAACTAAACTAAAATAAGGGGTTGCTGCTACTGCTGACTGAATTTTCAATGTATGCATATCTAGCTAAAAGTTTTAATGTCTGCTACAAATGTAGATAAATGTCTGAGATATGAAATTGTTGTATTTGGTAGACTAATATTCACCCAGAGACCGTAATCTGTTTTATAAATGCCATGTCTCTTCAGGACATAATGTAATCATGACTCTCTACAACTTTCTTTTCCTTATTATCTATGAGGGCTTATGGCTATCTCAGATTGAAAGACTGTTTCCCGTATGGTCACTGAAGTTAAGCAATATCTGTAAGCTTGGATGTGTAGGTGGTGTAATGGATAATGTCTTGGAGTTGGAAATGGAAGAGCTGAGTTCCAAATCTAATCAGATTTGTTATATTCCCTTATGTGCAGATACTCTTAGGAAATGTATGAATTCACCTCTTCTCCCCTATCTATGGGTTAATTAGTAAGACTTGTTTCAGTAAATCATCATTATCTCCAGCTTATATCTCATATAGTGTTGAAACACTGGTTTCCATATGATTACTGAAGTTGAGCCTGGTCAATGATTGCTTGCAAATATCAGGTGCTGTAAGTTTGGATGTGTGGGTGGTGTAATGGATAATGGCTTGGAAATTTGAATCAGTGAGCTGAGTTTCATTTTCAGTCGGGTTCATTATATTTACTTACCTTTTCCAAGGGTATTTGCATGTATGAATCCACCTCTTCTCTCCCCAGCTATGGGTTAATTAGTGAGACTTGTATCACTAAATTATTACTATCTCAAAGAAATTCTTAAAATCTAAAATATTTTCTGGCTTTAAAAAATACCTGATCCTTAATAATGCTTCTCTATTTTCTTAATGTTTCATACTCAGTAACTCATTGAGTCTTAGTGGCTATATTGCCTTGCATGGGGTGATATGAATTGGTTGTGATGTTGTCTATAATCGATGAGCTTGTGATTTATGATTAGTTCAAGTCTCTTCAGAAGCTACTTTTTAATTTTCTTCATGCAACTTTCTTTGACTTGTAATATCCACTTGTGAATTGGCAAGGTTTGTTACAGACTAGAAATTGGCAAGGTTTGTTACAGACTAGAATAAAGAGGTTTTCGCCCTCACATTAGAGAGATCATGATGTTCTTTAAAACTCATATGAACACGGTTTTTATATGTCTGCTTCAGGAGTGGCTGTTTGAGATTTTCAAAAAATTGTGTTAAGAACAAAATTAAAATGAAGAAAATGTTAAAACTCGCTCGATAATAAAAATATTTCATTTGAGAATTCCATCGAAGACTACCACTAGGGAGTGCAACCAAAAAGGAATAGCTTAAATATGGCACAAGGCCAAAAATATGGAGCACCCAGGAAGGATCATACTCACTACTCCATTGTAATTATTCTAGCAAGACAAGCTTGCTAACCATTACACCATTCCAAAGTGCCCAACTGCAATCAAAAACATCACATGGAAATTTGAGGTGTTAAGGTAATGATATGACTGTAGATTGGTGTCCCCAACCAGCCATTTTCTTCCTTGGCTGAATTGGTTAAGACGTTGTCCATGGAAATCAAATTTTTATTCATACTTCATGCCACTTACTTTAGTGAGAGGCAGGCCTGTTGCCAGGATGCTTAGGGTGGAAGGTGCAGCCTTTATGTCAGGAGAAGGGGCACGTAGTAAGTTTCTTTAATTTTTTATACTATACACCAAATTCAGCGCCTAAGAGCCATTCAAAGGAGAGCGTTACTGAATAAGTTTGTTGTCAGACATTAGTTCACATGATTTTCCCAGGGGTGAGAAATGATTTCTGATGGGTGCAGCCTCCCCTTTTTCACAGGTGGTGTTTATTTGATTTTAGAAACAGTGTTGTAACCTAGGGAAGGTTACTGAATAGAATAATCAAACGAAGGTTGGTAATGAATGATAATACTTAGGACAAGAACAGCACATATAAGATTCGCCAGCGGCATGTAGAAGAAGTAGTCAACTGCTACAAGTGAGTCAAGTGAATTCCACAATAAATCTCCAACTGCAGACCAACATACAGTAATTACTACTGTATCTGTGTGAATGGGAACATAGCCATTATCATCCGTAGGTATGCTACAACAAAAGGGATGAAAAATATTGTACTTCATCTATGCACCATATCCCATCTATAATTCTCTGTCCTTTGTAGCTCTTAATAAAATTTTGTCTTTTTGTTATTTCTAAATCTTATGTCATCCATTTACTCAAGCTCACTTGGTAGGTTATGCATTCGTTTCCTATCGCCCTCTTGCCTTCAACCTGTCCTGTGAGTATCATATTTTCCAAACCCTTTTTCCTTATCATGTGCCCTAGAAATTTCAATTATCTTTTCTTGATGTTAAGTATAATTATCCTTTTTGTTTTCCATTTTTCTGTAGTATCCTCACTCTATCCTTCTGAAGAAACACATTTTTGTTGCTTCATCTGTGATATTGTCAAGCATTCATTGCCATATAGGAGGGCTGATATTATGTGACAGTTCAGTATTCTTTCCTTTGTTTCTGATAAAAGTAAGAAAGTCTTCACTCAGTTTACACTTTCTAGTCTCAATGGAGGCCAAAAGCGTCACCACGTCCTTGTGGTGATAAATTATTTTCCACCTTTCAATCTCTTTCTCATAGACAAAACATCACAAGCCTCTTGCTGATCTATCACTATCTCCATAGAAAGTGCTCAGACGAACTACATTTCTTAGTTCAACCAGTTCTAACCTTTACAGCTAAGACCCATATATTGTAGCAAACCACTCTCATTCCTTTCAAATTCCATTATTAAGACATAAATTGCACTTGAGCAGCTTTATCCCACAAAATGCTGCTTTAAACCGACTCCCAAGAGGATGCTTTCCTGATCACTACAATCTCAACTTATTCTAGTCTCAGATTCGAGTCTAGAGTTAACCATTATCTTCCCTTCATATGTTCATAAACTGTACTTCTTACTCTCTAACCCTCTACTTCAAGTTGCTCTCGGGCCTCGTACATGAACATCACTGTAAGAAAAAAAAAAACATCATGTTTCAGGATCCCATCTTTCATGGAGGATGCTTTAAGCAGTTAGGCTACCAGGGTTTAACCAGGACTCTAATCTAGTTTCTTGCTACCATCCTTCTGTTCTGTTTTCTGTTTTAAATTGTAAGACTGGTAATCCTCTTCACTCCTGAAAGGTTTTTTTTTTTTTTTTTGAAAAGAAGGCACAATGTTAGATTTAATTTTAGGCTTCACTGACAAAGAGAGTCTAATTGTTATTCCATATTCTGTGATGAAAGAAAAACATTTTGCTTTCTGCAAATAGAAACGTGAAAAGTTAAAAACATCTTCCCTCTTTTGTAGTTAAGGGATTTCATAGAATAAAGGTGAATACCCCAGCATCAACTATTTTGAAAGAAGAATATTAACACCACTAGCCTCAATGCTTGCCTGAAAATCTAGATCAAAGATCATTAAGCAGACTACACATGCTTATTTTCTAAACCAAAGCATGGCTCAGACTTTTTGATTTCTATGCAATTCCAGTTGACAAAGTTGACAAACAGATGTCGGTTGGGGAATGTCTTAGCTGAAATACAGTAACAGAATCAAGAAATACCATTTTTATTACGAGGTTTACTTGTTTTTGCTTTTATTTATCCTGACACTTTGGCTCCACTATTATTATTAGTAGTAGTATTATTACTAATTATTATTACTAATTATTATTACTACTATTATAATCATATATTATTATAATATTATACTATTATTATTTGCATCTTGGGTATGACGATAAACTACATCCGCGTCTTGGGTATGATGATAAATTACATCCGCATCCTGACTACATCTGTGTCCTGGGTATGACAATAAACTACATCCGTGTCCTGACTACATCCGTGTCTTGGGTATGACGATAAATTACATCCGCATCCTGACTACATCCGTGTCCTGGGTATGACAATAAACTACATCTGTGTCCTGACTACTCCGTGTCCTGGGTATGACGATAAATTACATCCATGTCCTGACTACATCCGCGTCCTAGGTATGACAATAAACTACATCCAACAGCAAGGCCTCCGATCAGGTTTTGAGGAGCATGGAACAACCTCTTAATTGCTGGTGTTCCCAGGTCCACCCTGACCCGGGGTGGTAGCACCTGTTAGAGTCCCTGTTCTGGGCAAATAGTTAACCCCAAAACTGAGGTAAAAAGCATTATAAAAGTGTAAAAATAGGTTTTAATACTAGAAATACTTTGTAAAAAATTATTACCACAAATAAATTTTTGAAGGAAAAAAACTATAGCCAGCAATACGTTTTTGAAAAAAAAAAATAAATAAAAATATTACCAGCTATACATTTTTGAGGAAAAAATATTACCAGAATTAGATTTTTGACAAAACAAAATATTACCAGGAAAAAAAAAAGTTGTTGGTATAAATAACCCAATGTGGTTGATATGCGGTAAAACACAAGAAGCCAAACCAAACTATTATTATTCAACTATTATTACAAGGTTTATTTTTGCTTTTATTTATCCAAACATTTGCTCAACTATTATTTTATTGCTAGTTTTATTACATCTTATTATTGTTGCTTTTTATCCCAACACTCTGGCTCTATACACTCTTCATTATTACTATTGTTTTATTACTAGTTTTATTATATCTTATTATTGTTGCTTTTTAGCCAGCACATTAGATCAATATCATTCATCCACCAGAACAAAAAGATTTTGGAAATAAAAGTGAGGGTCAAGTAGTTTTAAATTTGTCTAACATACTTCATCAACATAGAATATTGTGATTGTAAGCGTCAATAACAAGATGGAATAAACCTAATAATAAAATAATTGCAATATAATTGCCGTCATATCAGATTTGATATTATGAAGAAGTGAATGTTTCAGATTTCTTTTGGATGAATCAATAGTCAGTCTCCATTCTTAAGGATTGTAATTTCTATACAAGTCTCCCTCCATCTGAGTAAAAATGAAGGATCCATCTTTGAAATGTGTAAAATCTTTTTCTCAATTTTTGTACTGAGAGAAATTGGTTCTGGCTATAAATTGTTTTTTTTTTTTCTTTCTTTTCCTTTTTATTTTTTTTCTTTCTTCCCCAACCCCCACCTCTATTTTCTTTTTTTTACTTAAATAAGAAATTTCTTTATTTACTTTTTCTTTTTCTATTTTCATTTTTTCTCATTCACTTTTGCTTTTTGTTTCCTTTTTTCTCTTTCCTTTTTGCTCTACCTTTTTTCTTTTCCTTTTTATTTTTTTTTACTGTTTATCACTTTTCTCTTTTCTTTTTCATTTTTTCTATTAATTGGAATCACCCCCAAGCAAGGCAGTAATGCCACTAAAACACAAGGGGTTACAGCATGTGGAAGAATTAGAAACAGAAACATTAATGATGAACAGAAAGAGAAGAGAGTAATCAGGAGGACAGTAGATAGTGATTGACATTGCATTTAAATTTTTGCAGATTAAAATTGGTTGGAAAGCATGGAACCAAAATGGAGTTCCAGAAGCAAGAAGTGCAAGAAAAGAAACTGTTAGGATAGAACTTACAGCTACATCTAGCCAGCACAACTGTAAATTGATGAGATCTTGATGCCAGTCGTACTAGACTGGTGTCAGGATCATGAGAGCCATGATTGCCTATGTCCTGTGCTTAAATTCATAAAGTTTAGGTACCATAGAAAAGATCTCATTCGAATAATTACTATGAAAGTATTTATAGAAAAGGCACAGAGAGGCAATATTATGGTGATGGGAAAGTAACTGAAGTCCAGCCACCAGATCAGGACCAATAATATTGCAGATTCTTCTTTGGATCTTATCACAGAGCTCAAGGTAAATAGCAGGGGCACTGGACCATATTTGGTAGCAATATTCTAAGCATGAATGAATGGTAGACTTATAGATATATAAGATAAATTCTGGAGAGAAAAATTGTCTTGCTCGACATAGTGAACAGACTTTTTTAGCAGCTGACCTACCAATGGGTTCAATATAGTCTTTCCACTTTATATCAGCAGAGAACATTAGCTTGAGAAGGCACAACAAGTCACTTTCCTGGAGGT
Organism: Acanthosepion pharaonis; assembly: GCA_903632075.3. Taxonomy (NCBI): domain Eukaryota; kingdom Metazoa; phylum Mollusca; class Cephalopoda; order Sepiida; family Sepiidae; genus Acanthosepion; species Acanthosepion pharaonis. The sequence continues at coordinate 201,994 of CAHIKZ030001060.1, read as the reverse complement.
TAGCATCAGCCATACTGATAGAAGGCAGCAAGGTATCTCTCAGATGATTAATGGAGAGAAGTCTAGTTTTGGAGGTGTTAAAATTAACAAGCCATCTTTTGCCCCATTTAACTATAGACTTGACATTGTTTTGGACATCAGCTACCATTTTGATCTTATCAGACTGATAAGCCTAACTATTGAGTCAGGAGTAAATTGTTGTGTTGAGAGCTGCAACAGTTAAATGTAACTGCCACTTCTACTTCATCTTCTTTTCTCACACTTCCTGCCTGTTGACCTCCCTTCCATTTGTTGCATAGCCCCCTTGTTCTGGGGAGGTCTTGGTTGACAGTCTCGAGGTGATCATAATAAAGTTGTCTTTTTCTCTTTCTTCTTTCAAGACGGGTAGTGAAATGTTTTTGGAGTCTGAAGATGAAAGAGACATCAACAAAAAGGATTTTAAAATTATCTATTTTATTAAACACGTCAATGTGTACATTTTTAACTAGCTAGTGTGGTCGCTCTATCCCCCCCATTGTGGGGCAAGTTTCAAGACATGAAATAACATGTCTATACTCTTCAATATGCAAAACTTAACACTTTGAAATCCCTTTCTATATCTCTAACACTCCCACACTAGTTTTAACCAATAAAAATGACTTCCTCTGTTTTCTTCTGTCTGACCTCAAATGTCAAACTGAGGAAGTCAGAGGAGAATATAATTCTCTAAAAAAATAATGGTCATTTACTTGCTTCCCTGATAACTACAATTTTTCAATTGTCATCTTCTAATGTCTTAAACCTCATTCATTTTTTATCCTTTCCCCATTCCCCACCCCCATACATAGTTTTTTCTCTCAACTTTCTTCTATGTAAACCCTGCGAACTAGTGGCACTCCCACCTTGTTTGAGGTGAAAATGCTTACAAGAAAAAGTAAATCTCTTTCCATATTATGACTCACAGAAAGTTCTCTTTCTAATTCTAAGTACAAGTTTCTTTTTTGTTTCCATTTCCTTTAAAACTTCCTTGCTGGTTATATGTTCGGTCCATGGTATTCTCAGTATCCTTTTGTAGAAGCATGTTTCTGTTGCCTCGAGTTTCCTTTTGATCTATGAGGAAATAGTGTAGTATTCACTGCCATATGTGAGAATACGAGGTCTGTCTGAAAAGTAATGGTTTCTTCTTTGATTTGACAGGCATCATCCACAGTTATTTTTTGCCACAGAGCAAGATGATCAATCAGCAAATCTACAAAGAGATCCTGCAGCATTTCCTTTGCTTCAGCAATTCCTGGCCGAAAAGAACATCACTGTATTGGAACAACCTCCCTATTCTTGCTCTGTGTGACATTTTTCTTTTCCCCAAGCTCAAGAGGGTCCTCAAAGGGACCCATTTTGAAGGTATGGAGGCCATGAAGAGGAGCATAATGATGGAGCTGGGGGACATCTAAGAAGAATCCTTCCAGTTGTACATAGAAGTGTGGCAGAAAAGAATGGAAAAGTGCATTAGGCGCAAAGGGGGGGTATTTGAAGGAGAAACCATATAGTTTGTTATTTCAAAAGAAAACCTAAATTGTTTGTGATACAAGCCCCATTACTTTTCAGACAAACCTTATAGCTTTTCAGCATTCTTTTCTTTGTTTCTAATGAAATTTTCCTGTTTCTTAATACTTTGCTTAGCTTCTGTAAGGCATCTCTTGCTATTCCAATGCACATTCAGATTTCTATGTTACATTTTCCAGCTTTTGTTATAACACTTCACAGATTGTTAAATTTTAGTCAATGCTAATGTAATTGTAGAGTTTTAACAATCTGCTTGGACAGTTATTCATTTGGTAGACTACATATGGATGATATAAAACTATATTTTCTTGGGCTTGAGGAAATTAGACTTCAGAAGAATCTGCAATGCACCAAAATTAGAATAAAAGAGAAAAGTAAAGATTTCTCGATTTTTTTTTTTTTTTTTTCCTTGCTCTTCCTTGAAATGTTTTCTTTCTGTTTTATAAAAATAAATGAGGGTTGATGTTTTTATATTTTCAGCATTATTATTCTAAAATACTAAACAGAATTTATCTAAATTTTTTTTTTTTTTAAAGAATTTTATTATTCTTATTACACACACACACACACATATGAGTGGGGTAGAAAGTTGTCAGCATGACTCAGAAGACTTTCCCAAAAACTCTGATATTTTGGCAATTGGCCAGGGAAGGGTTTTGGGCTTTTCGGCATGCTTTTGTGTGTGTGTACACACACACACACACACACACACATACACACATATATATATATATATATATATATATATTATACAATAGGAATTAAGATTACATTAGTTTAATAATCATTTTCATCTTGAAACTTGAAATAAAATTTACAAGGATCTTTCAAATCAGTCAATGGATGATTAATTATTGAAAAAAAAATTTATTTCAATAATTTATCATCCATTGACAAATTAATGAAATAAAATTTCTTCAATAATTAATCATCCATTGACTGGTTTGAAAGATCCTTGTAAATTTTATTTCAATTTTCAAGATGAAAATGATCAGTGTTCTATGCTAAGTTTCTTTCCTTGCACTTTTTGCTTGTGGAACTTGCTTCTGGCTTCATGCTTTGTTATTCAAAAATTGAAATACGATGTCACTCGTTATCTACTGTCTTCTTGATTACTTTTCCATTGTTCTTACTCCTTAATAATGTTTCTCTTTTTTCCTTATTCTTTCACCCTCAGTAACCCTCTTGTGTCTTAGTGGCTTTACTGCCTTTCATGGGGTGAAATGGTTAAAAATAAATAAAATAAAATAAACAAAAAAATTTGTTAACAAAGAACTTCCTTTGATCTTTAACAAATTTTGTATTAATGACAGACACGCATACAAACACACACGTACATATACATTTCTGAAATTTACTTTTTGATTTTTTTTTTAATACTTTTTACTTAGTCAACCTATTTATCAGCTGTTATGCTTAAATTTCAGGAAGTGGCTACACACAAGATTTGAATACACTTCCTGCACTCTGCCTACACCTTAATTGTGACTATCATATTTTAAATATATATATATATATATATATTGGAATTAGCGTGGCATGCGAGAGATAACTATATGGATTACTATTAGCTGGTTACTTTCCAAGCAAGTATTATTGAGCAAGTACTATTAGTGCTAGTGTTATTCGAAGGTGTCTGACACCAGTATTGTTCAACAGCATTACTAAAGTTGTATCTGTGATTATAAAGTCTCTACTACAATGAGCATTACAAAAGTAACAACGAGTATTTGTTGATATTACAAAAGTGTCAATGAGTGTTTGTTGACATCACAAAATATATATACTGGCAGGCTTTGCCCGCTTGCTATCTGGTAATTTTTCTAAGGGATTAATGTTCACTATTTATGAAATGATGAAGGGGTTGTGGACGTTCAATATATTTGTTCAAAGAATATGGCTGTAGAGAGAGAAGAAATTAATTGGTCAGATGTGGGGGCAGGCTTGTTATAGTTAAGGAAAGTTTTACAAGTAGATGCCAACTTGTTGAATGCCAAGTAAAATGCAAATTTCAAACACTTTGCTGCACTATATAAGAAAATATTCCTGAACACAACTATTTTTAATATGAAAATCAAAACAATCCTCAAATAAAAGAACAGTAATGAAGGACAGTTAATTAATGTAATATACTTATTTAAAATCTATATGCAAATTAGTTAAACCTGGAAAGTGATATCATCTAGAAGGAGATAATATATAACTCAGATATTGAGCTTTTAGTGTGTTTGTAGTGTGTTTTTGAGTAGGGACACATCTATATATCATCTCTCAGGGGCGACTCCGTCAAAGGACAACTGAGGAAAATTATACTGAGAGGTGCCTGGCCCTGGGGAACAGCTACCCGAGGCCATGCCTTCTCATTGCACTAGAGAGAAGGATCGGTGCTCACACTGAGGCCCACGCAACTGATGGTTGCGGGGGCTCAGGGAATTTTTGTTCCTTGGCCAGGTGCATGCGCTTGGGCTCCCCACATTAAACCGACCTTGTGTCACAACCTGACCTCGTGGGGGGGTCAAGTAAATACTGTGTTTGTAGTATGTTTTTGAGTAGGTACCCATCTACTTATCATCTCTCAGTTGTGTCTCTATCCTTGAACAGAGTGCGCTCAGGGGCTTCTCTGTCAAAGGACAGAGGGACAACTGAGAAAATTATACTGAGAGGTGCCCAAACCTGGGGAACAGCTGCCCGAGGCTGCACCCTCCCATTGCACCAGAGGGAGGGATCGGTGCTTGCACCGAGGCCAGCACAACCAATGATTTGCAGGGGCTGAGGGGAATTTTTGTTCAAGTTCCGGGCATATGCGCTCGGGTCCCCACCTAAAAACAGACCTTGTCTCACATCTCATCCTAGTAGGGAAACAGAGTAAATACTGTGTTTGTAGGTCCCCTGTGAATATGTGTTATTGGGATATATGCAGGATTGAGTGATGATGGATGTGTTCTTGTGGTGCATGAGTAAATTGTACTGAATGAATGGGTAATGAGTTGGATTGACTAGGATTACCAAATGACGACCAGCCCCACCCTAATTCTCTATTGACCTGTATTGTTCAGAATAAATCTCAAATTACTGTAAAATAGAGTTGGGCTCTTTTAACCTCAGAATTCATGGGAGAATTGAGCTCCAATTTTGCATTTATTCATATATATATATATATATATATATATATATATATTCATGAATCATTCATACAAAAAACAAATATAGAGGTTAATGATTTAAATGGCGAGAATACATCTTCGCAAACAATATAAATAAGATACATCAACCCCGAACCAGTGTATGAATGATATGATCCCTGTTCATAAATTCCAGTTGCATAAGGTCTTTTAATTTCTACAAGCTTTCGTCTGTTCCTACAGACATCCTCAGGTATGGAAACAGATTTTGTTCTTGTTTCTACTTCTCGGTAATAAGAGGACAACGAAAATAATGTAATCCGAAAAAATACTATGAGAAATGTGTTATTGTTTTGGAACGTGCAGTCGCAACGCTGAGTTTGAATTTAAATTTTAAGGTTGTGCATTTTTGTACAAAAGAGAATTCTTTTTTTACTGGTAGATTTTCCGTCTATGTGGCATGAACTATATTGTTCAATAATTACAGTAATGTCACACTTATTATCCGAAAGTTGCACGTTGGATGAGTTATTTTAATAATTGAAATATATATATATATATATATATATATATATATATATATCTGGCTAGTTAATGTGACTTTATGGATAGGATTTATCAAATAAATGATTAAAAAATTTTCATTCCTACTAATGATCCCATTTATTATGACTTGTCAGATTCCAGTAGTATACATTACCTCCCCTTGGGCATCACTAATTGACAGGAAACATTTTCAGGGTGTGAGTCAGTTCAAGCAGGAAGCTTCAAAATACATAAGTTTGGTAACATTTTTTGCTTTGCCAAGTATTTAAGGTTTAAACATCTCCCCACCCACTATTGGCTTATAATTTAGAATCACCTTGGTACTTTCTGTATAAAATAAAAAATAATTGGTTCTGTTAATATATCATTTACCATTCTACATGCCTCTATAGATATATTCAATTTTTATTTATTTATTCTTGATTTTTTATTTATTCCATTTTGTTTTTGTCATTCATTTATTTTTGTCTTTCATGTATTTTTCATATTTTTTCATTTTCAACTTTTTTTATTTGATATCATTTTTTTTTTTTTTTTTTTTTTTTTTTTTTTTTTTTACATTTTTTCTGTTTTTTCTGTTTTTGGGGCTTTTTAACTTTTTTGTATTTTACTTTTTTTTTACTTCTTTTTACTTTGTTTTTAAATTTTGTTTAATTTTGTTTTTTAATCTTTTTTTAATCTTATTTACCTTTTTTTTACATTTTGCTTTTTTAAATTTTTTTACCATTTTTGACTTTTAACCTTTTTTACATTTTTTTAATCTTTTTATTTTTATTACTCTTTCATGGAAAACACTTGACTAGAACAGAAGAATTCATCAGCTGAAGCAATGGGTTAATAATAGAAAATATGAAAAAAATACCCAGCTGTTTCAACAATATTTTGTAATTATTTAACATTCAGACTAATGTCCTCATCTTCATTGAATACAAAGTGCATATTTTGGTACAGTTTGTCTTGGGAAGATTTTCCAAATCAGGGACAATTCCTGGTTGTATGTCATATTAGATTGTTGTACATTCACTCTCTTTTGTTTGTGTTGTGTTTGTGGAAACTTATTGCTCTCCATTATGGCTCTCAAACATAGTGTAACCTCTTCCAGATGGCAGTGTTCTGATGAAAAGGAAAACCATCACCATGGAAGTAAAATTACAGATTGATGCACTCTTTGACTTTGCTTGCAGTGGTTAAGGTGTTGTCCATGTAAATGAGTTTCAAACTTATGGAAGACGAGTTCAAATCTTAGGAGCTCCTTTATTTTTGGTTTTACGTCATTTGTTCTATCAAATCATTGTTAAATAAAAAAAAAAAAAAATGCAATGATAAAATGAAATAAGACTAGTAATAATATAATATCACCCTTGTCCCATAATAGTTGTTCCATTTAGTGCATGAAACAAGTACATGAATGTACATGCCTTTCTGGGACAGTGTTGCAATAGTAAATACAGTATTTAACTTAAATAACTGGTGTCTATATCTACAAATAAATTTCCTTTGTACTTTGGACGGGATTTTTTCAAGTTGTATTAATTTATTCAAAACTAGACCCTGGTGGATGTGGCCAAGTTGATGACCGTATATCAAAGAATTCTTTTCTTTCTAGTTACTTTTTTTTTTTTTTTTTTTTAAACTTATCTGACATGTTTTATACGCTAAATGATGCACTTCTTACGTCATTCCACCCCTGAAGAGATAAGTCAAACAAAGTCGGATTTGTGATTTCAGTGACAGTTGGTAGACAACAAGACATTATGGAGATATTTGCTTCAAAATACTTGGATTCTTTTTAGCATTCACAGAAATCTAATTCCCAAGATGTCTAACTATACTAGATATTTAAAATCAGAAATATATATTTTTTTTGTGACTAGTAATGCACATTTTGGATTTCCAAAGCTTGGTTTAGTCCAACCCATGGCTACAAGTATGGAACGCTATATGTGGATTGAACTGACACCAGAAATAATAGTTTGTGAGTTTAAATTTTGTTCCACAGTAGAGATTTAAAACATTCTAATAGTGGACCACTGTTGCCAGATTAAACTATTTTGGAAACCTCAGTATTCTGAATTTACCTACTTGCGATTTTTAGGGTGCTGAATATTGTGGTAGCTTTATCTGGCATTACAAGTTGCTACAAAACCAGAATATTGACCTAAGAACTCTAGTCATATTCTACATAATAGTCTCGTCAGACCAAAACTTTTATATGGATGTCATGTATGGCACCCAACCTGTTCAGAAAGATCTAAATTTTATACAACCCCTTTCTCAGATCAATCATCAAAAATGACTTTGTGTGAATGAACCCTGTAGGTTTTATAGAGGACTATCCTTCTTTGAACCTCATGGACTGGAACTTCATGATCACAAATGCTTATATTAGTATAATATAAGCCATTTCCTTATAAGGAATCATTTGGTAGTCATTGACTAAGTCACCAGTACCGTTTTCAGTCTGTTATTAGGTACAACTCTTTCTTTTTAATTCTATAGCCCCAATCCATTATCTGTATTTGTCATTATAAGTTGCTACAAAACCAGAACATTGATCTAAGAATTCTAGTCATATTCTACTTAGTAGTCTCGTCAGACCAAAACTTTCATATGGATGTCATGTATGGCACCCAACCTGTTCAGAAAGATCTAAACTGTATACAACCCCTTTCTCAGATCAGTCATCAAAAATGATTTTGAGTGAATGAACCCTGTAGGTTTTATAGAGGACTATCCTTCTGCGAACCTCATGGACTGGGACTACGGAATCACAAATGCTAATTGGTAATATTAGTATAATATTAGCCATTTCCTTATCAGAAAACCTTCGATATTCATTGACCAATCCACCAGTACCATTTTTGGTTGAAATTCATAAAATCTTTCTCTTCAAATAAATTTTCAGGAAAACAGGTTTCCCAAGTCCAGTAGCTGTTATCACTCTTTCTAGTACTGCTGAGGGTTTCCTTCCTAAACTTTTATTTGGAGTCGTGGAATATCAACATTTTGATTATATCATTATTTTCTCTTCTAGTTACATGTGCCATCCATTTCAGTTGTTGCTGCTGTTGGTAGTCTTTCTGTTATAAGGTACAGCTCTTTGCTTCTAATTCTATAGCTCCAATCCACATTGTTCAAAGAAGGATGGTCTTCAACAAGACCAAGAGTGTTCACTTGCTGAAAGCCATCTTTAACTATTGATCTTATGATAGAAAGCAGTTGTATGCAGTTGACATTTTAGATATTTGTAAATGTTTTGCACTATGCATGTCAAAGAACTATACCAAACAACCGAAACCACATCATTTGAATATGTTTAACAGTAGCAACAACTAAAATGTGTAGTACATATAACTCAAAGAGAAAATAACATAATCAAGATGTTGATATTCTCTACTCCTTCAAACAAAAGGTTAGGAAGGAAACCCCCATTAGTACTGAAAAGAGTAAGCTTGAATAGTGGACTTGAGGGATTTATTTTCTTGAAAAATTGTTTTAATAGAAAGATTTTATAAATTTTAAACCTCTGGCTGCTCAGTCAATGAATACTGAATGTTTCCTTATAAGGAAACGGTTAATATTACTGTTATCATTAAAATTACTGTTATCATTAAAATTTAAAGTAAGAGAGACTAACTGTGGGCACTAGTTAAATTAATTGGTCTCCTCAAAAAAATATAATAAAGAATTTTTTAATAATTTTTATAGATTATCATTCATTAAACATTCATCAAAATCAAAAAATTGATATATTTTAAAATCACTTGAGAAGAGGGGGTCCTGTTCATAATATGAATACAATGACAAATCAATCCCTGACTTCTTAAAGAGTTACCTACACTTTATTTTTATTTACAAATGTCAAGTTTGAAACTTAGCATTTCTAACAGCATATGATTATGAATTAGTCAAAGAACAAAAATTCTGAACAAGACCTCACTTATAAAAGGATTTTTTTAATCCATATCTTTCTTTATTTGTATTTGTGGAGGGTTTAATGGATTCACCTTTGCTTTAGGTTTAATGAATGCTTATCAGCAAAAGGAAGAGGCATGGTGGAGCAATGGAAAGCGGTTCGTATTGAGGAATCAGAGAGCCGAATTTGAATTTCAGTCAAAATGCATTACATTCCCTTATGTGCTAATACTCTTGGGAAAAATATGAATCCTCTTCTTCTCCCTCCAGCTATGGGTATATAGGAGGACAGACCAGGTTCTATAGCCTTGGATGGCAACTGGTCTACTACAGAAAGAAATGGCAACCTACTTTGGGGAAAAATCTGCCTTGTCAGTCATGTATCAAAAGATACATGATCACTAAAGTTTGTATCATGTATGGCACATAACTGACTGAATGTGTGCAGCAGATCTTCTGATAAGATTTACAAAGTCTATTTTGTGATGTAGTAACACTCATATTTGTGCACCATCTGTGTCTTAGTGCAATGAAAGAGTCTAGTGCAAGCAGGTGTCATGCCATGCAGGTGCACAGTGCTCCTTTTGTTAAATTAGCACCATTTTAGAGGGGTCATACTTTGAGCCTTCAGGAAGCAATACGGTCATTACAGAGAATTGCTGGCCATGTTGGACTTGATACATCCCTTGTATTTTGATGTTGATAGTGGTGAAATAAACATTCCCACACCTGTAAATCCAGTTCTGTACAGCCACACTATACAGACTCTTGCCTAAATTGCTATATTGTAAGGGCAACAGTGACAGACTGTACGAGTTTTACAGGACAGATCAAAACAAATATGTCCCCAGGAATATCAACATGGACCATTGAGAAGTGTTTGCTTGGAGCCAAAGTTCCAGTTATACCAGATCAACATCACCACGGCTATTCCAAGAGACTCCTCTGGGTGATCATTTAGTAATGTCAGAAGGTTTAGCTTTATGAAAGCAATAATCATTTTCATGTATGACCTGAACAGTGGCATCTTCTAGTGTCTGTTCACCTACAATATACAGCCTTGACTCCTTAGCATCATGATGTGGGTTGCCATAAATTATATGCCTAGCTCACTATTGGTGTTTATGGAGGAAATGTAGAATAATACATGTACATCCATAACATTGTTCAACCTGTTCTAACTTTCTTGCAACAGGAAGATGATATATTGTTCCAGCAGAATAATGTCTGCCTATATGATGTCCATGCTGTTCTAAAATACTCAGATTTTTAGCAACTTCTTTGACTAGCATGATCTCAAAACCTATTTATCACAGAGCATGTACTTATGGGATGAAGCATAATTAATTCATATATAGTTCACATAATACAAAGCCCAAGGTCCACTCAAAGTTGGGGCTTACTGATTGAGATTGTTGCAAGAGAAGGAGGGAGTAAGAAGTACATATTATGTGGATATGGAAGAGAGATCTTGGTTGACTCTGGACTTGAAGAGGTTAAGATTGTAGTGGCTGGAGATGCGTCTACTCAGGAGTCTATTCCACAAAGTAATATTTCTGGGAGAGAAACTGTACTCCTTCCAGTGGGAACATGGATGATTTGATGTTGTGTACAAAGCATGGTGAATCCTAGCAGAGAAAGTCCACCACTAAGGAAAATATCTTGTTTGAACATTAACCATAGTAATCATGATAGAGTAGTGAGAGGTTAACAACATTTTTCCTCTGAAGAAAGAGGTTGTAAGTTAAGTAAAAAAGGAAAATTATTCATCTCCACACAAAGCCATGTAATCATTTTTTTTTTAACTCTGTAAAGGCTGGACAATGAGGAATGTGTAACATCAGCCTACATATGGCAACAATACCCCAGTGTTCGTCTGATCTGACTCTTGTAAAGATAGAGCATGGCAGGGGAAGTTTGGTACTTAGCTAGCCCAACACTTGCTGTACAGTGTTAACAGGTTCAGTTTGGTTTATTTTGTTTTACGGCATATCAACCTCAATGTGTTATTTAATGCTGACAAGATTTTGGGGATAGGTTCATATGAATAGAATATGTATTAATTTTTTCTTTTTAAATGTATTGCTGGTAATATACGTTTTTTTTTTTATATATATATATATTGCTTTTATACTTTCATAGTGTTTTGACACCAGTTTAGGGGTTAACTATTTGCCCATAGCTGGGACCCTAACAGGTGCTACCACTCCCATGTCAGGGTGAACCTGGGAACAACAGCAATTAAGAGGTGGTTCCATGCTCTCCAAAACCTCCTAATCAGAAGCCTTGCAGACAGATGTAGGTTATAGTCATACCCAGGACACAGTATCAACAGATACAAAAGGTGTGGAGAAAAGTATTATAGGATAGTATCACTATCTATACAATTGTACGTATATCATTGTACGAGCCTGTGTTAGCACTCAAGGAGGATATACAAAGTGTTAATGTCGGTTCTGCAGACTCTTGAAACACCTTTTATTTTGGAACGTCTGCATGTATTAATCTACATATATGACCAATTTATATAATTCAGCTCTAGTAATTGTACATTTAATCTTGAATAAATTGAAACCAATGTTTAGGGGAATTTGGAATTTTATTTTCAGTCAGAGTATATCACATACACAAAGTCTTTTAAAATAATACCCAAAGTGTGTGTGTGTGTGTGTGTGTGTGTGTGTAAAAATTTGAGATATAGAGAAAATATATCTAAGACTATAAATAAAAAAAGACAAGAGAAAAACATTTTTCTGGCAACAAGTTTTGTTCTTTGAGGAACGTTATCCAGGCAAGTGTAGAAATTTTATTTAGTAACTTGTATTTATACATAAAAGTACCAAAGAGAAAAAGATATTAAGTCTTCAAATTTTGAGTTAGAGAATACTCTGAAATATTCTTAAAGAAATGGTAAACTATGGAAGATGCCAAGTGACATAAAAAATTATGGTCAATTAAGTAAAAGTGAGTTAAAGTTTTTAGATTTTTTTAATTTATAAATGTAACTATTATTTAATTATTTGTGTTTTATTTTGTTTATTTATTAATTAGCTGATTTAAAATAGTTTTTAAAGGTTATTATTTAATCATTTTCTTTTCATATTTTAACCTTTTTTTTCTTTTTTTTTTTTTGCTGTCTATATTGGATCGAGAAAGGAGCATTTCTTTTAAAGAGATATTTGAAAAAATCCAAGACTTAAGTAAATATTTTGGCAAGAATCAATAATTGCACTTTCAAGAACTTTTTGTTCAAGTTATTTTCTCTTTTAATAAGTACAGAATTTTTGAGACTGAGATTGTGGTTGGAATTTTATACTGCCTTACTTCTGCCATTCTCATCTCTTTTGTCCTTAATATGTCACAGAAAATTAAATTTTAGTCTATAAGTTTTTGCTGAAAAATCTAAACTACAATATTTTGGCAATTACAAAAAGAAAAACATTTGATAGTGTTGTATCCTTAGAGAAGGTTACAAACAGACAAAGGTAGTACTTTAGTGAAAGGAACAGCAACACGGGCATAGATGAAAGGAAGAGAGGTTATTGTAAAAGAGTGAAAGACAGGGAATCTGTTATCAGGCTAGTAATTCCTGAAATGAGTTTGTCAGGTATATCCTATGCTTCATATATATATATATATATATATATATATATATATATATATATATATATATACACACACACTAATATAGCCAGTCCACTTATGTGATAGGGAGTGTGAGACATTCCATAACAACAGAAACTTTCTCTCTGATTTTATGGGGTAAGACATTACTGTCATTTACATTATTTAGGGTGAATTGGGACAAAATATGAATCAGAATCTGACAGACTTAAACATAAGTAATGCCTAAAGGCACACACACACACACACACACACATATATATATATATGTACATGAATATACATTATCATCCAAATTCCACATAAATAATTACATACATTTTAAAATAATATTTATGTATTTAAGCTGGGCTCGGAATTCATTAATGTTTTTTTTTTTAGCTTTGAAAAGACACATTATCTCTCCTTGAGTTCAGAATGCCTTATGGTATACTGATGCTTAACAAGTCAAATACACATGAAGCCTGCTCAGCCAATAAAAATAAAACCACACAAAAATAAAAATACCAGAATTTGTTTTTCTCCATATTTAATAAAACAGAAATAAGTTAGATTGATAATTTTCCTAGTTGTTTTTTAACCTATCATTATTTATATTCAAACTAATATACTCAAGAGGCATGGTGGAGTAATGGATACCAGCTTGGATTGAGAAATCAGAGAGCCAAGTTCAAATTCCAGTTGAATCCATTACATTCATTTACGTGCTAATAACCTTGGGAAAGGTATAAATCCTTTTCTTCTCCCTCCAGCTATGGGTAAATAGCAGGACAGACCGGGTTCTATAGCTTTGGATGGCAATTGGTCTACTGCAGAATGAAATGGCAACCTACTGGAGAAAAAAATCTGCCTCGTCAGTTATGTATTGAAAAGATACATGATCGCCTAAGTGTGTATCACACATGGCACATAACTTACTGAATAACCTCATCTTTGTTGCTGTTACCACAAAATTTTGGCTATTGTGACCTCTGTCCTTCTTGAAGTATAGCGCGCCTCGGGTAAATTTCTGAGAATTTCAAACTTTAATTATTTTTTTTTAATAAATGCCTATCCAATACCAGGCCTAAGAGCCACTCAATTAGAGGATTACTGAATGAGTTTGTTGTAAGTGCATAAAGGAAATAAGTGCTATTTATTGAGGGTCTGTAAGATAAATAACAGTTAACCCTAGACTTGAAGAGGTTAAGCTTGTAGTGAACATGGAAGCATCCTGTCGGGAATCTGTTCCACTGTACCCTTTATCTGTAGATTCTCATTCCACTGTTCATGTTGCGGCTTATCTTGCTCTTATTTATTTGTTATGATGTTGATTTGGGGTTAGTAGAGACAAACGCCAAATAACACGTAACAATAAAAAGGGTTTTAATAGGTTGGTAAAAAGGTACAGAAATCACCTGAGTAATCAATAACTAGTCCAGCTAAGAACTTCTCTGTCTATCTATCTATCTCCTCATTATTTAAAGTCTTTGTTCACAGACAAGTTCATCTTCCAGAGGGGTGGTAGGTTTCCAACACAACATTATTACTGCTCAATTATTATTACTCCTGTTTCTACTAAGTCTTAGTCTTCATTAGCCAGCCCAGGGATTGAACTGACAATTACTATGTCATCAAATTTACAAACCAACACTTTAATCCATGATGACCTTGTCTTGTGGTTTCAGTTTGAAGTTCCCTGAAAGTTATCTGGATCAATAGATAGCTGAAGAAGGTTGGAGGGCCTAACAGTCAAAATGATAATGTAATAACAGAGATTAGTACATTAGTTGGAATTTAAATAATGGAGATTATCTAAAACTTGTTTGATTTTTGAGCGAGTCCATCCTCAACTAAAATAATACCAGTTGTAATATTAGAAAAAAAGCATAGTTTTATTTAAGTATTTTTACTATAACCTTGTGTTAGTCTCTCTAGTGTAGTTTTGTAATACCAATGTCAAAGTTTAGAGGATCTACCCTAACTTCTACTACCTTCAGATTAACAACATATCCTGTCATTATCAGTAGAGATATGTCAAAGTTACTTAAAGAGATTTTAAAGTGGTGGGAATTTTTTTTTAAGAGTTTTTATTTTATTTATTTATTCACTGAAAGAAAGACATCTTGTGGTGTTCTTAAATAGAGTCATTGACAGACCATATCAGGTAAGGAAGAGAAGGGTGTCTAGAAAAAGAAATGAAAATAAAGAAATATATATATATATATAAATGGCAATGTTGAGATAAGTTCAAATAAATGAGTAAGGTAGGTTATGCAACAGAGAGCACAAATAATAAAAAGACTGTAGCAAATGAGCAAGAAAATTAGAATTTGCAGATGAAGAAAATAACTTGTATGGGTGAGGTTCTATAAGTAGTAGCATAATACGGTAGTAGGAAGCTGGGGGTAAAAAGGGATTTTCTGTGTTTGACTTATATTCTATGGCTTATCAACAGTTTGCAGGTTATTTAAAGCCAAATGATATTAATAGATTGCAAGAATTTTTTTTTTTTTTTTTTTTTTTTTGAGATAATAGTTTAGTGATACAAGTCTTACTAATTAACCCATAGCTGGGAGGAGAAGAGTTGGATTCATATTTTTATATAGTAAGAATATTTTGGAGGTAGCAATGATTAATGATGCAAGTCCTACTATTTAACCCATAGCTGTGGGTAAAGTAGTTGAATTCGTATTTTTATTTTTTTGGGAAATAATAATGATTACTGATACAATTCTCACTAATTAACCCATAGCAGGGGAAGAAGAGTTGGATTCATATTTTTATATTGTAAGAATCTTTTGGCGGTAATAATGATTACTGATGAAATTCTTGCTAATTAACCCATAGCAGGGGGTAGAAGAGTTGAATTCCTACTTTTCCCAAAGGGTATATGTGCATAGTGAATATAACGAACACAACAAGGATTGGAAATCTGATCTCCAATTAACAATTCCGTGCCATTATCCATTACACTGTAGCGGGCAGTGGATCTTTTATGCGTTGTGATATGAACATGTGTAGAACTCCTGAAATAAAAAGCCCACTACAAAAATATGGCAGACTATAGATGAGTCCAACCAAAAGAAAATGTAATGGAAAAACAAGAAACCTATATATATATATATATATATATATATATAAACAGGTATATGTATTAAACAACAAAAGGACTTACAATAGATATAATTAGTATATGTATGTATGAAAGTAGAGTTTGTGCTTCAAAGTATGTCACACATTAGGAAATGGACAAAGTCTGACAATTATTTTAAGACATTTTAGTGTTTATACATTCTTTTTATAGATACAAATATTTAAGTAAATGCTCTGTTTATAATAAACAGTATTAAACAACATTTACTGGCCTGAATGTCTGAGAAATTTTCACAGAAAATATTCGTCCTCCGACAGGATTCGAACCTGTATCCTATACGGAACTGTCATTTAGCTTGACGTGCCTTAACCGATTTGGCTACAGAGGAGCGTCAAGTTAGCAAGGTTGAATTTACTGTATTTGAACTTCAATCTCTATGAATCTCTCATGTACATTCATATTTGCTTATGGCATATCAAATGTAAACAAATGATGTCTGTAGCCAAATCGGTTAAGGCATGTCAAGCTAAATGATGGTTCTGTTTAGAATACAGGTTTGAGGACGAATATTTTCTGTGAAAATTTCTCGGACATTCAGGCCGGTAAATGTTGTTTAATACTGTTTATTATAAACAGAGCATTTACTTAAATATATTTATCTATAAAAAGAATGCTTCAAAGTATGTGTGTGTGTGTGTGTGTGTGTGTGTGTGTGTATGTATGTATGCATAATGTTCATGGGGTCTTCACAAGGAAACACATAGCGCCCTTCCCAAAGGGAAAAATGCAATCTTCTGTGAGAGCCTACATTGTCATAGTCTGCTGAAAATGCAAAGTGAAAAAGAGAGAGAGAAAAGTTTTTCTCAAGTATTTATAGTTTAGGGAGAGCGACCCCTAGGAACAATTTGGACAATTAGGAAATTAAGGAGGAGTTAACTCTGACAACACTACCTGCATATCCAAGCTTACAGCACCTCGTATATCCAAGCAGTCATCTAGGAACTGACCATGTTCAACGTTGATTAACTTTAGATGGGAGGGGGGAAAGAGAAGAATAGAGTAAGAGATAAAAAAAAGAAACAAATGAACATTAGTAAATAAATGGAAAATTATGCATTTATTTAAATTAAGGAAATTTTTTTTTTCTTCAAACTCACCATATTTCATGCAGTAACATAAAACCAGATGTCGGATTAAACCAGAAACTTTTTAAGAAAATATTTAAGAAATCTGCAGCGGTGACATTATTTTATTCTTTAGATTTAGTTTTGATAATTTAATAGTATATCAGTCCCAGCTGTGTAATTTAATATTGAATATATATATATATATATATATATATATATATATATATATATATATATATATATAAAGAAAATTACAACAAATTAATCGAAAGGTACAGATGTTTGGTTAACAGGAGTTTCTGAAGGTGTAAGCACAGGCCTGGTTCACATGGAAGTTCAAAGTGATAGACACAAATCTAGTTGACAAGATAGTTTGAAAAGGTAGGTATAATCCAATTGACAGAAGAGTTCAAAGTGGCAGATACAGGCCTGGTTGACAGGAGATATTGACAAGGTGAACACAGGCTTGAGTAACAGTAGAGTTCAAAGTGGTAGACACGTGGCCAGTTGACTTGAAAGAGATGGATGCAGGCCCAGTTGACAGGAGAGGAGAAAGAGATGGATGCAGGCCCAGTTGACAGGAGAGGGGAAAGAGATGGATGCAGGCCTGGTTGACAGGAGAGGGGAAAGAGATCAATGCAGGCCCAGTTGACAGTTGAACTCACACTCTTTGGGGTGGATAAAAGCGTTGGTTAGATCCAGTGACAGGACCCAAAAGAGTGTGAGTTCAATACCCTGTTAAGGCAGTGGAAAACGGAGAGTGGAATTAACAGGAGATAACTGATAACTGACATCCATTAAACATGGCAGGTGGAACGAGAATAGTCTACCCCAGTGTGCGAAATAAAGGGTTCAGTTTGACATCCCAACCACCTGAAGAAGGCCGGAGCGTACAATGGCTGAAACGTAATAAATATGGCGACAAAGATGTGAACAATAATCTGAATAATGTAAATAGTGTACATAATACCTCATCTTAGAAATATAGACAGATATAATATTCAAATATTCAAGTGTAATGTCAATTGACATCTAATACCTTGATCTTGTTCCCTGTCTTTCTCTATCCTTTTCTCAAACATGCTTCTTTACTCTTGTTCTCAATGCACTGTAATCCCTTGCATACTAGTGGTACTCCTGGCTTGCTTGTGGGGAATTACTTTAAAAAAAAAAAAAATTGTTTACTGCCAACCAGACATACTGGGCAGTCGAAATAACCATCTTTTTTGTCTTTGAAAGCCATCATGCAATGAATATATTTATAGGACCAAACTAAAATGTGAGACTGCATCAAAGGATCATTACATACACTTAATACAGTTATTTCTGTAAAACTAAAATGACAGGAAATTGTGGAGAGCTGTGATTGCTTACATCTTGAGGGGACACAGCACTTAACAAAAGAAAAAAATATTTAAAAAATTTATATAAATTATTTAAAACCTAAGTTCATTTATTAAACAATACATTTATTTTCATCTACCAGAATATTCAAGAAATCTTATTAAACAAAAATATATGCTCTCGGTAACCACTTGTGTTTTAGTGATTTTACTGCTTTGCTTGAGGTGAATTTGATTTTTAAAAAAAGAAGAAAAGATGTCTGCATCTGGTGATGGGATGAAGTCGGGCGGGGTGGAGGGGAACAGGAACACATCTGCCAATAGAATTTTTTACACCGACAAAAAACAAACTCTCAGGCAAAATTAGGATTTTGTTCACAGTCAGTTTTCATTGCATTTAAATGTTCCACAACATGAACTTTTCAAATTGGGTTTGAGTATTTTGAGTGAAATGACATCAGAACTTTAAAAATTAGAACTTTTGGATATGTCAAGTCAAACATCAATAAAATCAAATTAATTTTATAGATAAAAATCTTAAACATGCAGAAAATTTAAATAAGCAGTTGAAAATACCGTAGATTTTAGTAACCTCAGTTTGCAATTTCTGATTGGTGCGATAAGATCAAATTGGCAGTTGATCTAAAAAATGACCTACATTAACTGGGGCAAGGAATGGCTTGTTCATTTTAATGCCTCCAAAATGAAACTACTCTCTATTAATTGTATAAGACATTGGTTCCCAAATGGTGTGGCGTACCTTATAGGTGCATTAGAAGAGGATAGCAGCTGAGGTGGAAAGATTGAAAGACAAAGATTTAGAAACAGTTTCAAAAAATTTATATGCCAAAAATAAATGATTTCAAAATTTGAAATATTATTATAGATTACTTGTAATTGCATGTATGAGTCCCATTATAAATAGTTATAAATAATTATTGTCCGATTTTAATGCATTATATCAAGCATTAACAATATAGTAAAAAGTGTCCACAAATTGGATGAGGAAGTTATCAATGATAATGTTCTCAGTTTGGATACATGGTTATCTCCCTTTAACCTATATCTGTTTTTTTATTTTTAAATGTACTTTCTATCAAATAAAATTTTCATTCTGAAAATGCATCCCAGAGAAAAAAAAAAATTTGGGAAGCACTGGTATATGAAAACCCTCTCAGCCTTACACTAGCATGGCTGATGCTAGCCTCCAGAAGAATGACTTGTTGTGTGTTCTCAGGCTAACGTTTTCCACTGACATGAAGTTGAAAGATTATATCAAATTGATTGCTAGGTCTTCTGCCTCACTGTGTCATACTAGATAATTTTTCTTGCCAAAATTTATCTTGCATATCTACAAGTCTACCACTCATCCATGCTTTGAATATTGCTGCCACAGCTCTTCTGGCACACCTGCTATGTATTTAGAGATATTTGATAAAATCTAAGAAGAATCTGCAATGTTATTGATCCTGACGTGGCACCTCACCTTCAGTCACTTTCCCATTCCTGTAATATAGCTTCCCTGTGCCTTTTCTATAAATACTTTCATGGTAATTATTTGGATGAACTTTCCTCTATGGTACTTCAACCCTATGAATTTAATCACATTACTAGTTTGACAGCAAGATCTCATCATTTTAGGAAATGGCTAAATGGTCAACCTGTGTTCTATGCTAGTAGTCTCTTTTCTCACTTGTGAAACTGTAGGGGCAGAGCCCTAACTAACTTATATTTATGCAAAATACCACAAAATATGAAACAATAAGAAGAAATGTTCTACAAGAAAAGTTTCATAAGTAAATGAAATTTATATATGCTTAACATCAATTGTACAGACAGCAATTCAGTTGCATTTGAAATGCTGAAATTTACTTGTCCTTCGAATTTTGAGTGAGGAAAATGTTCCTGTTGATAAACTGTTATGTGTATTACAAAGTGTGTGAGTTTGGAGAACTTTATTAGGATCTATTGTTACTTAGAGAATTAAACAGTTTGTTACTCACAATATTAAGTGTTTCTGTCCTTGTGGTTGAAGGAGTGAATGTTCATAGATGTTTGTAGATGTGTGATGTTCATACATACGTGTGTGTGTGTGTGTGTGTGTTTCATAGCATTTTCCCCAAAGGGAGAAAACATGACCTCTCTACTGAACTACATCTTGTATGTGAGAGAAGACAAGAGAAAAAAAGGAAAAATGAAGATGTGTCAAAGTATTTATAATTAATGTGAATCACATGGTAGGCTTGAGAACACATAACCAGATTTTGGCAGTAAATTGACTTTGAACACAACTGTGTTGGCGTTGTAACATCTTTCATATATTTTAGCCAATCAGAAGTCAGAGAATTATTCAAGGCTTTTGTGATCCACTTTGGTGTTTAGTTTGTACAAAATTTGCCATCAAAAGAAACTATTACATTGAAAATGCATTGAAATCTTTTTCAACCAATAGTATTTGCCGAATTGAAAATAATAATAATAATATAATACAATCAAGTGGTAGCAGAATGCTAAAAAACTCTCTTCTACCTTCTTGCTTTCCTGCAAACATTGATCTTGAAAAGTTTAACTGCAATTTTAATTATTATCATAACTTCTTAAATTCTGTTCTTTAATTGTTCCCACTCCTTAATAATATTCTTCTTATATTCTTTCATACTCGGTAACATCTTGTGTCCTAGTGGCTTTATTGCCTTGCTTGCAATGAAATGATTAAAAGAAATAAATAAATATACATTTATAAATTGCCTTTTTCTCAAGAGTTTTGCATGTTTTATCCAACCTATCAGATTTGATTCCATTCATATTTAAGTTCCTATCAGCAAATTCTTCAGAGGGAAGAATGGATTCGGTCTTCCTCTCCATGGAACAAGTAGTATTCTTGGAATTCCTATTTGAAACCAAATATAAAAAAACGAATGAAAAACAAAATCCTTTTTCATGTCACACCTAAAGCCCTGTTGCTATTTAAATAATCAAAATGTTTGGAATACTGAAAAAAGAACATTTTATTTTACTCTTGTGTGAAACAAAAGAATGATATCTGGTTTTATAAACATTCCTTCAGATGTAAACCTTTCAGGAATGGCAAGGATTAACATTGCACAATTCTTGACTAAAGTTCTTTAAGTTCACTTACAAACAAGAGCACAAGATTCTAACCATATATTTTACACTTCTTCAACTTACACTTCTCTTTTATATATATATATATATATATATATATATATATATATATATATAATATATATAATTAATATAAGTAATAGGTTTGTTACATAGTTGATTAATGTTACCTTCAGCACCCCAAATCCCAAGTTTTGTAGTTGGTCCCTCTGAGAATTACACTTTCCACTTCTCAGAGGTGATTTTGGATTTTATTGTTTATTAATTATCTGCTCTGTAATAAATACATTGAGCTCTTTTTGTGGATCAGTTTTAGCTCTTGAAAATATATTTTCAATTGATCACTGTTGAATGACAATCTAATTCTAAAAACAACGGTCACCTGTGTAAATGCGAAGCTCTTCAGTAAAATGAATGGAGCACTTTGGCTGTTTGGCATTTGTTTACGTTTGTAAAAACAGTACGCTAGATTCGGCTGACTCGTTCTGTCAAGTGAAGATGGCTCAGTGGTAGAAGCTCTGACTGACACCAAATTGGTTGGGATTTGATTCAGGCTTGAGGCATTCAATTGTCTAGTTGCACTGAGGAGCTGTGATACAGTGGAACAGTACTGTCTGTGAATGAAATATATGTGTGTGTGTGTGTATATATATATATATATATATATATATATATATATATATATATATATATATATAGTAGCGTCCAAAACTAAGGGACAAAATTTTAAAACCTAATATTTGTTAGAAATAACAACTGTGAAAAGCTGAAATTTTGACAATTGGTAGTCGTTATCATCCATAATAACATACTAAAATTTGAATCATTTGCAAAGGACAGAAAAAGAATTATAACAATTATTTATTTATTTTCAAAATAGGATCGTCCAAAAGTAAGGGACAAAATTGAGAAAAACAATGTAAACAGTATGCTATATTCAAATGTTTTGATTTCCTCTAAAGAATAAGTCTTACTTAGTCATTTGTAAACGTTGCATCAGCCAGTACCATGGTGAAACGCCAAAAACTTGATTACTCTGTGAGCCAAGCTATTGTGAAGCTACACAAGGAAAAGCACACCATTAGAGAGATTTCAGAGAAAGTGAAACGTTCCAAGAGTGTTGTAGGCAGGGTTGTTAAATCCTACAATGATACTGGCAAAATAGTTAGTGCTTTTAAAACCGGCAGACCCCGCAAAACCTCGGCAAGAGAAGATCGAATAATGCAGCGTATGTCATTAAAGGACCGTTTTAAGTCTTGCACAGAAATTAAAAAGGTTATGAATAGTACCTCATGTGTTAATGTGTCAAGACAGACTGTTTGTAGATGACTGCATGAAATAGGGCTGTTTTAATCAAACCCCAGGGAAGAAACCACTTGTTAGTTCGAAGAATAAGAAGAGATTAGAGTTTGCAAACAGGTATATAATTTGGACATATGAAAATTGGGCAAAAGTATTTTTCAGTGATGAAAGCAAGTTTAATTTATTTGGAAATGATGGAAAAAACAATGTAAAGAGACGTATTGGTGAAAGATTAAGTGCAAAGTGTACTAAGAAAACTGTCAAGTTTAAAGGAAGTGTCATGGTATTTGGAATGTTTTTCTAGCCAAGGTACAACGCCTCTTGTCCGGTTACAAACTCGTAAACGCCAAGAGATCTATAAAAACATTGTTTAAGATCATGTTGTGCCAATCATGCAGAATTCAGGTTTCGATAGGGCTACCTTTATGCAAGATAATGCCCCATGTCACAAGGCAAAGGTGGTAATGAGTTACCTTAGCGAGCAAGATTTGGAAATTATGGATTGGCCACCGCAAAGTCCTGACTTAAATCCAATAGAAAATCTTTGGAAGACCTTAGGAGTGAAAGGAAATGGAAAGAAATCCCACTAACACGGAGGATTTGTGGGTGAAGCTTCAAGAAGAATGGTCTAAAATTAGTATCGAGGATTGTCAAGAACTGATTCGTTCTTGTAGTCGAAGATGTGCAGCTGTCATTGAGAGCAAGGGCTCATTTAATAAATATTGATTGTACATGTATTTTTATTGTTTTTTTTGCCGTTTACATTGTTTTCAAATTATGTCCCTTTACTTTTGGACGTTCCAAATTTGAAAATAAATAAATAATTGTTATAATTCTTTTTCTATCCTTTGTAAATGATTCAAATTTTAGTATGTTATTATGGATGATAACGACTACCAGTTGTCAAAATTTCAGCTTTTCACAGTTGTTATTTCTAATAAATATTAGGTTTTAAAATTTTGTCCCTTAGTTTTGGACGCTACTGTATATGTGTGTGTGTATATATATATATATATATATATATATTATTTATTTAAAAATATGATTCCAACTCACGACATAAGAGGTCTCATGTTTCAAAACAAGAGCCGAAAACTTCAATATAATTATTTGAATTAAATTGAATTAAAATAAACTCTGTTCCATCTTCAAGCGAAATTTATTTTGGAATAACTTATTTCTGAAATTTACGTGTTTTAATAGTATATTCATAATTGAAATCAAAATTTCCATGGTAACAGCCAGGGCAGATTGTTTAAACTAGGTAGGGGCGTGTTGGGTGTTAATAATAAGTATCAGTATAAAGTTACTTTCATAGATGTCAAGTCGGGGTAAGGTGGGGGTGTCTAAATTTGAAACGGAAGATGTTTTTGCCTAGTCTGGTTTACGTGTCTATGGAGATTTATTTATATTTTTTATTTTATTTCTTTATGAAAGGGATTTGTGCATATAAAAACTGCCGTAACATTTGTTTTTTGACAACTTCATAAAGGGTTATCTTTTTTTGTAGGATATTTAAACTATATATTTGGGCTATGGATTATAAAAGTTATTAAATAGTATGCTTGTTTTTCAGCTAATTATTCAGTGCATAAATTTGATGATGTTGGCAAAAAAACCGTTAACTCATGTCTATTGTTTAATAGATTTTTATTATTTATAAACTTAATATATATATATATATATATATATATATATATATATATATATATATTGTTGTAGTATCCTTAAAGAGGTTACGAATAGATATGTCATAATTGTATTTATTTACAATAAATATAAACAGATAAAGGTGGTACTCGTGTGAAGGAACAGCAACACATGCGTAGATGAAAGAAAGAGAGGTTTATTGTAAAAGTGAATACACTACTGAAAAACTGGAATCAGGTGGCAGGCTAGTAATTCCCAAAGCAAGCCCTCAGGTATATCCTGCACTCACTATATATAGCTACTGATATAACCAGTCCACATAGGTGATAGGGAGTGTGGGACATTCCATTACAACATATATAACCTTGTAAACTATTCTATCCACTATATATTTTATTTTATAAATAAATTACCCCACTACAGGGTGAAGAAAAAACAGTTCCTTAGATAAGGTGTTACTTTTGACCAGCCGGTATTATAAGCACACCATAGCATATGATCATCAAGCATTTTAGATTGGCTGCCTGACAATTAAAAGGCATTAACTTTGAAAATTTTTTGTGGAAAGTTGATCTATTATTATGTTATTGACATTAACACGCTATCTAATTGTTCATTAGGTCTTTGTTTGCTTTTTGCTATGTCAGTAGAGTCTATTGGTACATTAGTGAGTACGTTTTTTTTATCACCATTTTTCTGCTAATGGTTTTGACACTTTTCTTAGAAATCGTATACAGTGTCTTATGAAAGCCAAAGAAAGAATCAGTTGAAACGTTTTAAACAATGGCATTAGCACAAAGGAAGAGTTTAATTGTCTAAACATATTTTGCTTTGAATACCCTACTTGTTGGGCCATGACACATTAACTCAGGTTTAAAGAGTGGGGTCTGTAACGCACTCCCTACCTTAAAACATTTATCTGGCTCTACCACATTAACTGCAGGAAATAAGTGTGGGAAGGACCAGGAACTGTAGAGTAGAACCCTAAAAAATTATTTTTAGGCCAAAGCATGATTTTATAAAATTAAAGTGCAAGGGAGTGACATTTAATGTCAGGCATATGCAATCTGTTCTGAGGTTGAAATGGCAATCCATATATAGATAATCCCTATGTTGATAATCCCATTATTTTTTTTACAAGAGTTTATTATCTACTGGCTTAAAAGCTGCCTCATTGAGCAGCATTTAAGCTAGATCCTGCAAAGGGCTCATGATTGGTGCTTCATCACAATTGGTAGGGAGGAGTAGATATTGATAGGCAACAATAAACTACAGAACTTAAAATTGATCACTGCATTTAAGTATTGCATTAATATCTATGCTTACCTTTTAAAGGTTTAATGATAATCCTTCAGCCGCCACTTAATTTAAAAACAATTTGATGTACATCGGTCTTTACTTTCTGTACAAAAGACTATTTTTATTTCATGGGTAACTTTTGCTGGATTTCACATAAATTCCCAAATTTATTTCCAACTTATAAAAATTGTTATTGTACAAAAAATTTGTTGAAAAAAATTATGTAAAAAAATCAACTAAAAGAATTGCAGTAATAACTTGGGAATCCAAAATGTCAGGATTGCAGGTCCGGATCCAGCCTAGAATGTATTCAATTTTTTTGTGGAATTGGCCTGATTACAAAATTGTATGATATGTTGGGCTATTAAAGTTCAAAACACTGACAATTTTATTTTGAAATACTGTAATTTGAGAACAGTAAATTTTTCATTTGATGTGAGCTATTGAAAGTTAGAGAGTTGTGTCCCTTTAAGTTAAAAAAAGTGTGACACAGACATTTGCATTTATTTTATACACAATATATTCTGTGCTTGTATATTCTGTGTATTTAGGCAGCAACCTTTGTTTCAAACGTATTTCATTGAATATGACAGACAAGGAAAATTGATTAATTTTTATTGAGTTTTTCTAATATTCTTACATCTCTGTTTGGTAGCAGGTAAGGGAGTGTAAAAATTGTCTGTAGTGCCTTTTGTTCTAAGAGGTTTAAGCTACTTTAGCCATTTTCAAGGGGTTTGTGATTGAATGTTGTTAACTTCTTTTCATTTTTGTCTGTTTTTAATGTAGTTGTGTGATATCTATATGGTCGTAGCGTTTATTCTGGGCCCCGTGGAAGGAACATGGATGGAATTCGAGTTGGCGTCTTTCAATTTTACAAAGTATTGACAAACTGGAAAAAGATTTTGTGAAACAGGTTTCAATACTTTATGACTTAGACTAAATTTATGTTTACATTGATGCAACTATACATGTGTATGAAGGAGAGGTGGGGACACTGAGAATTTTAACTCTTAAATTATTTTTTTTTAATTTAATATATGTTTTGTGTATATAATCTACCTGATTTTGTTTACATTCTTTTTCTTTTTTTTAGTTTTCCATCACTTTTATTATTATTTTATTATTATTTTATTATTATGTTTAATAGTATATCCACCAAGATTGATGAAATGTTGTAAGAACCTATTATAACTGCTTCTAAGCTTCGTTATAATATTAGTGATGAGGGACTTAGGTGATCTATGACCGTTGTGACAAGGATTCGCAACTCTTATGGCTTATAACTGTAATAAGGATTTTGGAAACTTCTACTGATTGAACAAGTACCAAAAAAAAAAAAAATATTTATAAAAGTATTAATCTCAAAAGCGGGGATGTTGTGTAGTAAATAGTACACCCTTAGAGTGACTATATGAACTAGTTCATGACTATAAAAAGCTCCAGGTGTGAGGTAAGAGAAGAAGTCATTTGGAGTCAGTCTTCAGACTAATTGATACGAGGGTCATTCAATAAATAAGGTGAATTTTTAGGTATAAGGACTTCTCATACAGATTAAAGTTTACATTTTTTTTTTCCACGTAGTCTCCCAGCACTGTCACACACTTTTCCAATCTGTGCACAAGTGTAAAAATCTTTGGACTGATGTCTCAGCCAGTCGCTCACAACACTTTTGACTTCATCGTCACTTTTGAACTTTGCCTCTCATGAATGCTTTCAAGGGACCAAACAGGTAAAAGTCTGAAGAGGCAAGGTCTGGGCTGTAAGGGGGATTAGGGAGAAGTTCCCAGCCCAGCTCGTTGATGGTCTGCTGTGTGAGGCCTTGCGTTGGCATGATGCAAGATGACTCCTTCTGACTGATGACCCCTGCGTTTGTTCTTTATGTCTTTCTTGACCTGCTTCAGCAGTTCACAGTAGTTCTTCTGTCAGACTGAATGAGGTCATTGACTGATTCGATCACCTCAGGAGACCTCACTTCTGTAGGCCTCCCAGGCCTGTCTTCATCCTCAACACTGCTCCGTCCTTCTTTAAACAATTTAGCCCACTTGTAGACATTTTTTTGGCTGAAACATGTGGCACCATACACAGTTGACATTCTCTTATGAATTTTAACTGGTTTGCACCCTTCAGCAACCAAAAACTTGATAACTGACTACTGTTCAATCCTGGAACATGCTTCTTGGTCAGCCATCTTTGTTAATCACCAAAACTCTCAAATTTTTTTTTAATCTGCAAAAGAAATTAAATCCATATGAAAAAGAAATAAAACAAAAAAAAATTTAAAAAAAGTAAGCTTCTATCTGTATTAGAAGTCCTTATACTGAAAAATTCACCTTATTTATTGAATGATCCTCGTACATTAGTCACAGCAAGAAGCTGAAGCATTACTTATATTATAAGCGCCAAAAAACATATTATAACAGAACCTGGACTTAAATTTACTGTGTATGACTTAGTGATTATAGACTTTCCGCTTTATCATAATTCTTTCCCTTGAAATTGTTCTTCATTTATAAAAACAATTTATATATCATTTTTCTACATATAATATTCTTCCCAGGGCCACCGAAAGCACACCAAATCCAAATCCAGTTCCTTTTCACTCTTATTGGAGGAATCCCAACATATTTTTCTTTCTCCTAAACCAGATACCAACCAAGGCTATAGGACACATTCTTTCTTGCTATTTAACCACAGCTGGGGGGAGAAGAGATGGATTCATACCTTTCTGAAGGGTATTTGCATGTAAGTTAATGTAACGAACTTGAATAGAATTAGAACTCGGCTCTCCGATGATTCTTCAATTTCACCCACTATCCATTACTCTACTGTTCCATATATATATATATATATACAGCCCCTTCCAAAAGTATTGGAATGGCAAGACCAATTCCTTTGTTTTTGTTGTTCACTGAAGACATTTGAGTTTAATATCTAAAGATGAATATGAGACAAGAGTTCAGAATTCTTGCCATTCCAATAATTTTGGAGGAGACACATATATATATGTGTGTGTGTGTGTGAGATTTTCTCTTACTAAACTGGTGTTAAAACCATGTGGAATGCAAAAACCTTACAACAAAAACTGAGTTGAAATTATAAGAATCTAATTTTAAACACAATTCATTTAAGGCCCAAAATATCAAGAGTCCCTATGACTTACATAAATCACATTGTGTCAAAATAGTTTAGTCAAAATAAAATCTGTTTATCTAAATTGTTTGAGCCATGATATATATATATATATACTCAACAGATGAAGAATGTTCAAAGGACTTACTTTTTTAGCTGAGTTGATTTTTGTATATGCTGTGTTTGTTGGCTAATTCTATTGAATTCATTTGATTTATGAATTCAATAGATTTATCAGACCATGGTGATTGGTGTAAACACAAAACTAAAAGTCGGTCAAAAGATAAGTCATTTAAACTTTCTTTTGATAGCTATTGTTGCTCTAGTTTTCCCATTCAGTACTTACTTTATAAAAATTTGCTCGTCTTTAAACGCGTGAAATTCTAGTAATTTTCCATGTTTTGTTAGACATTATTCATTTGTATTCTTATTATACAGAGAAAGTGTGGATATAAGGACCAACACTGCATGGTGACTGTCAATCTCACACTTCACTGTGATCTTCAGAGCTAAGGCCACTACGCTTTTAGCAAGCTGTATATAATATTGTAGAGAGAGAGAATATTTTCCTACAAGTTTGGACTTGGTTATTGGAAAAAAGATATAAAAGTTCTCCTATATCAAGAGGAGTAGCAACAGTAGCTTTTGCTGAAAACTATTCATCATTCTCTTCCCTAGGGTCTATTCTACATTATGGTTCACTGTACCAAAAGGTAATAAACTTGTTAAATAGATTCCGTTTTTCTACTGTTGTTTTTGATAACTCTTACAACATATATATATATATCTTTATTTTAAGATATTACATTGAAAACATGTCAAAAAATGCTACACAATTGCAGTTGTGTTTCGATGCAAATCAATGCCTCTCATCAGGTGATTCATCTGATTTTTATTGAGCCCCCTTTTAAATTAAATGTTACAAACAATGGAATTGTACTCTATTTGTTCTCATCTTACCTGGATATATATATATATATATATATATATATACAGTGTAACCCGGATATAAGAGAGATTTCTTCTGGTCCCAAAGTGTTCCTATACTTACTTAAACAAAATAGACCAAACCCGGATATAAGAGACTTCTTCTCCGGTCCGGGTTACACTGTGTATATATATATATATATATATATATATATATATATATATATATATATATATATATATACACTAGAGTATGTGGACAGCATTCACTGATAAAAGTTCAGGCTGAGAATAGAGCACTTTTGCCATATTTGGGAGGGAGCTGCCCAGTCCTCTCTTTCCAATCTTGATAGAGTTCAAAAGCATCTCTGAGTTCTTGTGGGTGACAAATTATTTTCCACCCTCAAATATAACTCTCACAGGTGGGATGTGGCAAGCCTCTCACTGCTCCCTCACTACTTCTATGTGCTCAGATGAACTATATTCCTTGGTTCTGTCGGTCCTAATTTTCATGGCTAGGACCCACCATGTCACTTCCATTGTAGCAAACACCCTCACATTTCCTCTGTATTCCATCCGTAAGAAATAAGTTCCACTCAAGCAGCTTCTTTCTGCAAACTGCTGCTCTGTGAAATTAACTCCCAAGAGGATGTTTCTTTGATCACTACAATCTTAACCTGTTCAAGTCTAGGGTTAACCATTATCTTCCCATCTTATCCATATAAACTGCCTCTTAATGTCTACTACATAACGTAATCAAGATATCTTGATTACGTTATGTAGTAGACATTAAATCTTTTCACTAGACATGCATGTGTTGATAACTCTGTCAGCAGCAACCACTTTTCAGCATTTGTGCATGTGTAAAAAAGAAAAAGCCTGGGAACATGCATGAGAAGCTAACTTTGGGCAGAGATCAAGTTAGGATGCTAAAATCAGTGCTCCTTTAGTAGTCTCATGGGGATGAGACTGAATATCTAAGAAAACCTATTTGAAAGTATGTGCTCTCAGAGAAGGGACAGACTTGTAATATTCAATAGACCCAAAACAAAACTAGTAACGTTCTACCAGCACCGAGCAGACCCTGAACTTTTATGTACAATGCATTATGAAAGTGACAAAGAGTATTTGTAGTTATCACAAAAGTATTAGATGAGTATTCATTGACATCACAAAAGTATTAAACTAGTATTCATTGACATCATAAGAGTTTCACTCTCTTGTCTATTTTTTCACCCAATTCAACATTTAGTAGTTGTTTATCAACGCACAGCACCTTCTCAAATTCAAACGACAACAACCAACCTAAAAACAATAAGTATCATTTTCTTATATTGGCTATCCATTTTAGTTGTTTTTGTTGAAAGTCTTCAAGTAATGTGGTTCCTGTTATTCAAAAAAATTCTTTTGTCATTCTGTATCACTGTTGAGATTGGATGAAGGATACTTGTCTTTAAGACCCGTTCATTTGCAGGAAGCCATTTTTAATCATTGATCTGAGAAAATGGTTGTATGTAGCTGATAGTTTTGACATTTCTGAGTTAGTTTGATTCAATGCATGATATCCATTTTAGAGTCTAGATCAGGCAAGACTATTTAAGATAACGACTCCAGTTCTATGTGTTGTGTTTTTTTTTTTTTAACAAAGAACTTTTGTTGGCATTTAACTAAACTTGTATATGAGGTCTGGTAAAAAAAAAAAATGTGATTGTTGCTATGGTAACAGAGCTAAAGTATGCAGCATGAAGCTGCTTAACACAGATTGATCTTGAACTCTGTCACACATGCACACTAAGTTATAATGTTCTAGATCACTTGTTGTTTATAGCAGTGCTTGGAAGGAAAGTGTATAGAGTGTGGTCATCTCTTCACACCATGGAAGTTCCATCAGGGATCATGGCAGAAAAAATTGGGAGTGTGTATATATATATATATATATATATATATAATATATATCCCATGTCAATAGAATGACTCACAGTTGGGCTATTGATGTGGGATATTATGTATATTCACTAAATACTTAATAGCTCTGTTATATAACATTGAGCACTGTTTCAATACACCTGATAAAAATATATGTACATGCAAATATATATGCACATACACGTTTTTTTATCATACCCAGATATATATATATATATATATATATTACATTGATTGCACAATTTATAGTTTCATGTTGAGTTGTGCAATTAATGTAAGATATTATGTATATTTCTTAATATATATATTAAATAACTCTATTCCTTCACATTGAGCACTGTTTTTTTTCTTACACTATAGAGTATTTATATGTATTTGTATATGATCACTCCATCATACAGCTACTTATATGTACCCATTCGGTTATATATATATATATATATATATATATATATATATATATATATATATATATATATATAATATATATATGTGAAAATATATAGAAAATAGGAAGGAAGGCCCATTTTACTTTCAACTCAATTTAATTTAAAGGATTATATTGAAGTTTTCGGCTCTAGTTTTGAAACATGAGACCTCTTATGTAGCAATTTGGAATCATATTTTTAAATAAATAATTATATATATATATATTATGTGGTTTTGGGTTTGGGCGGTTAATTTCCTTATTTCTTCACAGTTTTTTGACTGTGTGCTCTACAGTCTTCCAACAAAATTCAAACAAAATAAAAACTTAAATGAATATAATGGCTGTCTGCTCATTCCTGTCTGTTTGGGTGGCTAGCTAATCCCTGTTGCAGACACTGAGTCAGGCACATTGGTGTTTCTTCAAAACCTACAGAGTCAACCTGTAGTTTATACTGCAACTATGCAGAATAGACCTTAGTTAAAATTTCTAAGAGAAAGGCCCATAATCCTGCATGATCAACAGTTTAAATAAGGTCACTACACTCAAACCCTCAGTCACGATGACTTGTGACTTCATGCTATCACAACCATTGATGGCTTCTGATTTTCCTAGCTGATTTGGTACACAAATATTGGGTCAACCTCTGTAGTTTTTTCAGGCACTTTCTGACTGACACTTAATTGAATTGTCTCCCTGGCTTATATTATCAAAATATCAACCCCTTGTTAAATTAACTGTGAGATTTGAACCTGTGGTCTCATGGTTGGAATACTAATGTTTATACATATGCATAATGATTACATATACACATGATTTAGTTGAAAAAAATTCAAACTCTATAAATACTTATATGAATAAGAACAAAAAGAGAACTTCTCTTATCCAGTGCTTTTCATCTTCTGATGGACTTTAACAAGACAAATGTAAGGATTTTATTTTGCAACAAGTATTTATAACAAAAGCAAAACTGTTGTTAGTTTTTTAAATTTAAGAAACACTCATAAATATTCATCAGACAAATGGAAAAGCCTGGGTAAATTATGGAAGATGCTAAGTGACATAATTTAATGTCTAATAAATAAAAGTGAGTCAATGATGTTATTGAATTTTTAATTTAAAACTGTAATTAATATTTATATTATTTTAGTTTGGGACATAATTTATGTATTATATTTACATTTATATTCAAACATATTTAACACATCTTCAATATAATGTAGACGTGTACACGTGATTATTACACATATACATATATTGCATCTATAAATAAATTTGGAAGTTAATTGAATATGCTAATTGCTGTAAAATAGTTCAATTATATTTTGACAGAAGCAATTAATCTGAATGTGTATGGATGCAGTGGGTTAAAGTCATTTAATATCAGCCAATTTTTTTTTTTATCTATAATGAAATAAATAAATAAAAAAGCTACTCTTGGCTTGCAAGGTTTCAAAATTAAGATTTGTCTAAAAATTCAAATTCTTATCTTTAAAGATGATTACACACATATATATATATATATATATATATATATATATATATATATATATATATATATAGATCTGATGAATTAGATTGTATTTATTTACGATTCCAATGGAATAAATTATGACCATGGAAGTGTTTAAGCCTTTTTATATATCCTTACTCTGTCCTGGACATTGAGTTCTACCTGAATTCTATCCTCTTGGAATTTTTTTCAAAAAATATATGTATGTGTATGCATGTATGTATATATATTTTATATTTTGCATATATATGTATATATTTATTACCTATATATATATATATATATATATATATATATATATATATATATATATATATAAATAAAAATAAAAGAAAAGAACAGTAAGATATATAATCCAGTGTTCTTATAGATATTTTTATTTTTACAAAATAGTGCTCAATGTAAATTTACAGAGCATTAATATTATAAATTAATTGATTTAAAATGTTTTTTTTTCTGCTACACAGTTCTAACCATGTTTCAAAAATGGAAGCTAAAAGGCGCATGATTTTGGAGTAACTTTTAAAATTACAAATTTGCTTGAGGATGAAATGGAACTGTCTTTAATTTAATTGCAAAATTAAATTCGTGGCTTTTAGCTTCCATTTTTGAAACATGGTTAGAACTGTGTAGCGGGAAAAAACCATATTTTAAATCAATTAATTTATTATATATGTGTGTGCATATAAGCAAAAGATCTGCACACTTTAGAGGCAATATATATTCTACCAACCATCTTTGTACTGACCGAAAGAAGATTTATTTATTCTCTTTCCTTACTGGGAGACTTGTGTGTCTATATTTTCCTTCTTATACTCGCTAGAACTATTTATTCTGGTTATTGCCATTTTTTCCCCCATCTTTTATTTATTTTCTTCTTTTTTAGTATTAAATTTTATTTCAGTCATAGTTCCACCCAGTTTCTCTGTCATTTCAGGATTCTTTATTAACATTTTACTAGTTGCCACTGATACTTCTGATGAGGTGTTGTCCGAAAAAAAGGTTACTTTTTAGGGAAAAAAAAATATACAGTTTTGTCCGTTTAAAATATATATACATATATATCTCCAGGGTTAAATTTGTTGTAGTTTACTTTTTAGTGCAACCATCTTTTCAAATGAAACTGTTTAAAACATACATATATGATTTTATAATTGAAGAATATCAAACAATTAATTAATAATTAATAATTTTGCTCTGTCTCTTGATATAGAGCTCTCCCTGAATTGTATCCTCCTGGAAATTCCATATAGATTACTATATTGTATTATTACTATATGATTTTATATATAATATATATAGTTAAGACATGCCTCATTGAATAATTTAGACAAGTTTCATCTACTTATTTTTGATAGTATCCTCCCATATTCATGGACAAGTTTCTTTAATATCATTATTACAGGAATAGAGAAAATTACTATGTAAATTATTCATTTATTCTGACTACTTTCAACATTAACGCAATGTCATCATCAGAGTGTTGTTGTTTTGTTTTTTCTATGACAAAATTGTTCTGTTCATCTGAAAATTATTTCTTTTTAACTGTGAAGTGAAAAATGCTGTATGATTTAAATTTCACAATATAAACGCCAGGGGAGGTAACTATGTTTTGAAAAGTCCATATGAGTTTTTTTTTTGTTTTTTTTTTTCAAAAAACTATTAGTTAAAACTTTAAACTATCTACTCTAAACATTTTAAAACATTTGTGCAGTATTCATAATTAATCTTATTAATGGTTGGTTTCCATTTTTTAATATAGATAGCTTCAAGAATTGTTCTATTAGAAATTTTAATACAAAGTAAATAGAATATAATACTTCTTCAATTAACCCTAAACATATTAATCTTTTATATCATAATCAAATACATTCCAATTATAAACAAGACAAAAATATCCTAAAAATACTAATAAATACTAATTTATCCACCACAGATCCTAGTAAAAAAAAATCAAATTGATTACATATTAAATATATTCAATATATCCAATTTAATCATTTAATGACTCCCCCCAACCAACTAACATGTTATAGAAAACTAACATTATATATAAATTTAAATGTCACTTGGGAGATTGTATCTCCAACAGAAAAAATTTTATGTGAGTTGGTCATACTACTATTACATTGTCTTGACAGCTGAGTTTTCATTTGAATGATGCATCAAACATATCACAACATTTACGATAGCATGCTTGTCCACACTTACAATTTAGGGAAATTCTTGTTGAAAATACATTTATTATCTAAATTATTCAATGAGACATGTCTTAATGAAAACATGCTGCAAAAAATATGCATTCTCTGACAGGATTCAAACCTGCATTCTCCTAGTGGAAAACTGTTATTAGATCTGACATGCTTTGACCTCTTGGCTGCAGAGTGCATCAATAACCAAGCAAAGTTACATAGTGCCTTTAAATACAAATTTTTCTCTGACTCTTGAAATAGACATATCTATATTATACATATTATGCAATTAAATGACAAAGTGAAAAGATTCTGTGTAATGCCTTTTGTCCTCAATGAACTAAAGCAATATTTTTATATTGATGAAATAAGATATGTTGAGGGGGAGATATAGACAGAAGTGATGTAGCAAGTCTCTCACTGCTCTGTCGCTACTACCACAGAAAGTGCTCAGACAAACTGCATCTCCTGTTTCCACCAGGTGTGATCTTCACAGCTAGGATGCGCCATGCCAATTACATAGTAACAAACCAACCTCGTTCTCTCCGTATTCCATCAGCGAGTGTAATGAGTTGGTCGGTCAACTTGACACCCCCAAAGCGAGTGGAGGTGGGCAGGTGTGGGAACTGTGATTGGTAGCTGGCTTGTTGGTGTTTTGCATAGGTGAGTTACCAAGCTCTATGTAAAGGGCTGGAATGAGAAGGAGGGCAGTTTTTGTCTCAGAAGTGGAGACTGTGTCTGTCGCTATGACAGCAGGAGAGAAAGAGACGAAATCATTTATTTTTTTGTGACACATTTCAACACAAAGTTCCACTCAAACTGCTTCTTTCCATGAACCAATGCTCTATGAAACTGACTCCCAAGAGGATATTTCTCTGATTGCTACAATTTTAACCTGTTCAAATCTAGAGTCAACCATTACCTTTTCGTCCTATTCATATAAACTATTCCTTAATGTAACCTTCTACCACAAGTGGCCCCTGGGCCTTGTACAGGGTGAACCTTACTGTAAAAAAAAAAAAAAAAAGTTATAACTATGTACAGTGTGGAAGTGCTAATAATGTGAGAATGCAAAATTTAAATATTATTGAGGTTACAATTTTTTCTTTTTTTATCCGATGTGTCTCAGCAGATATCATACAGTTTCGTTTTACATTTTGTTTTTGTTTTTAAGTATCCCGCGTTATCATCTTCAATGAAATATATACATACTTCATTTACATTATTTGGACTGTTGTCCTCATCTTTGTGGCCATATCCGAATAATGTAAATAATGTACATAATACCTCATCTCAGAAATATAGACATATACAATACATATATAGTCTAGTTGATATCATAAGGTTTTTCGTTTTACACTTTTGTTTTTAAGTATCCTGCGTTGTGATAACAAAAGATCTGCCATGAAACACTCTCCTATGCATATATAATTCCATCAATTAAAACATTACTTTAATCTGAGTAAGTCCTTCGAGAAGATGAAAAGATTTGTACAATTGTCTAACATCATGGTGACAAAGATGAGGACAATAGTCTGAATAATGTAAATAATGTATGTATATATTTCATTGAAGATAACTGTCAAGGCACTGTGATTAATTATTATTTATTATATTCTACTTGCTTGCATACAAGAGATTACTTTTTTGAACTGTGAGTGTGTAAGAACTATCCAAATGATCTTTGGATCCAAGTGCTTTAAGCTTATCTATCAGCCATTATATAAAATGTTTTCATTTGTCTTGATATATAACCTGCACAGAAGAGAGATTAGAGTCCAAATAGATATATATATAATAAATTGTCGGACTTTGTCCAATTCTTAATATATATATATATATATATATATAATGCTTAAATGGCTATGAAGATTGTGTTCAAGCATGAAACAAACTGTCACTGCTGTGTGTTGACCTCAATGTCCACTTCCATATTTACATACACTCTGTCCCTGATATTGAGCACTGTAACCCATGATTATAGTGTACCTTAAAACTATATTTTTTATTAGATTTGATAACTGTCTACTCATCAAATGAGCATGATGATCACTGACAAAAAAATAAAAGCATTGTCTTAGTGCTGAATGTGTTGTTGACATATATATATATGTTGTAACCTAGGGAAGGTTACTGAATAGAATAATCATACAAAAGTTGGTAATGAACGATAATACTTAGGACAAGAACAACACAAAAGATTCACGTAGAAGTAGCCAACTGTGAGAAGTGAGTCAGGTGAATTCCACAATGAATCTCCAACTGCAGACCAACATACAGTATTTACTACTGTATTTATGTGAATGGGAACTTACCCATATCCATAGATATGCTACAACAATATATTTATTATAAAAATACACACATATATATTACATATCCTACATTAGGATAAGCGAAGATCTGCTGTGAAAGGTTTTGTAAGAACCTGGAAATGATGTGGAATATGATAAAAAAGAAAAAGAAATTAAACAAAACCAGCTCATCTGTGTAACCAAAACACATATTTAAAAAAAAAAATAATAAAATTTTTAAATTTAAAATGTTGGCATTCCCTTTCTGCACAGGTGTAATCACAACAATGTAACCATCACTTTAGTTTGAGGAAGTGCTAAAGACAAAATGTAATGTGAAAAATCTTTCCACTTTGTCATAGATTTTCCTAAAATTGTTCTCATATATAAAAATTTGTCTTTTTCCCTTTTATATATATATATATATATATATATATATATATATATATAAAGGAAAAAAGACAAGTTTTATATATGAGAACAATTTATATATATATATATATATATATATATATATATATATATATATATATATATATTGAACAATAAAAATATTAAAAATTAAAATCTTCAGAAACACTGGGTTGTATATTAATATTCCTTCATTTTTATTATTATTTCATTTAGATTCCTCACCTAGTTTCCAACCAACATGGCTATCATCAGGAGAAAAATAATTTTCTGCTTGCTGGTAGCAGTGAACTACAGAAAAAAAAAAATATATATATATATATATATATATATATATATATATATATATATATATATATATATATGAAACATGCATATTAATATTACAATGTGTAATTTGTTTTTTTTTTCTAAATGGTTGACTGCTTGTCCCATTTTCAAAATGGTTACACCCAGTCTTTGTCGCATTTAAATCCAAGTGCAGATACTTCAGATGTGTGGTAACAAAACTGAGAGTTTGAAAAGAAAAACGGAAAAATTAGAAAATGAATAACAAGCTGAAGAAATTGATAAAAATGGGAAAATAAATTTAAATACAAAGTAAAGATTTTTTAAAATCATGTTTTAAAAATGTCACTAAGTCGTAGTGTCTTAAGATAGGAAAATTTATAAGTTTGAATTGTTTTTTGTTTTTTTGTTTAAGCTTATTGTTTTTTTCTGAGACAGTGATATTCAGAAAACTTGAAACAGTTACTTGGTTACTTATTTTAGCAAATCATTTTACTTAGAATTATTGCAACATTATGCACACAAGTCAGTACATTATTTAAACATATTAACCATAGATGATCCACAGTGCCTTTTTATAACTATCAGTCACTTATATTATCACCAACTAAGACTATTTTTACTTTTACATTTACATAATTAGCAAATATATGAATATACATTATCATCTGAATTCCTCATAGACAAACAAGAATTATTATACACTTACATACCTAAAGCAATATTTGTTTTTGTTTTTCTTTCAGTTAAGATTAGAATCCATTAATTTCTTGGAGCTTTGAAAGGATGTGTCATCTTTCCTTAAATTCAGAAAACCATAAATTATGCTAATGTTGTTTAACAAGTCAAATACACATGAAGCCTGCTTAACCAATGAAAATCAAGCTGCACAAAAATAAAAATACCAGAAATTCTTCCTTTTTTTTTTCTCCATATATCATTCTCTGATGAAGCTTTAGTTAAAGTGAAACATGTTAGGGTTATAATAGTTTCCTATTTGTTCTTTATCCTGTCATAAGTAGCAAAGTCATCATTCTAAGTAATGCAGTTAATCAAAATAAGTGCTGCATAATTTGTTGGATTTTTTTTTTCTTACAGGCAAAATAATATATCTGTTGAGTTTAGTAGAATCTGACACAAGGTCACAATTGCATGTCTTCCTGTTAAAACCAAATTTATGTTTGTGTGACTAGCTTCTTAACCATCACCCTAGTGCCTATATATTTTCTATTTATAGAGGGTGTAGTAGGAATACCTTCCTCATATACCTCCCAGAAATACCTCCCACATAATGGAAAGACATTAGCTAGATGAAGATACCATTGCCACTAATGTCTTACCATTATGTGGGAGGAATTTCTGCTGCACACTGTATATTTATCTCTTTTTAGTTAGTTTGGCACAAGGCCAAAAAATGGAGTTCCATACAATAAGAATAATCTGCAAGTATAGTTTGTTAGATATTACTCCATATTCAGACAATTATTCAATTTTTATCAATGTCAATTCCATAGATCTACCTCTGAGTGGAGGCGATCATGGCTCTCCACGGTTTCCTTTTATTTAATTGATGTAAATTGCTATGATTTCTTGCAGAAGGATAGTGAATTGGTTTCCTGTTGCATTCTCCACAATTTTAAATTTAGAATTTTTTCTCTTCAAGATTGTCAATCAGAGCTAGAGAGCTCAGTGTGCTCTGCTATTTAATCCATAGCTAGCTAGCCAGAAAAAGGTTGGATTCATACCTTCTCCAAGGGCATTAGAGCAAAATTTATTACAATAGACTGAGCCAGAAATTGAGCTTGGCTTACCGAGATCAAAACCACAACAAATTATTATGTATTTACAATTTTGTCAGAGGTATTTTTTTAATTTTTATATCCAGCTCTGCTACCAGAATGAATTCAGTTCTAATCAAAGAAACTAATTAACTAAATTACTTAACTAGGTTAATTGTTTAAATTAGCTAAAAAATATTACATTGCAAAGGAAGACAGCTGTATTAACATAACAGAAATGTGTATACAACAGATTAGTGTAGATTAGGATTAAGAAAAGGATTAGAGGATGATCTCTTTTAATCTGAATGAGAGAATGTGCATTCCTGAAAAGGGTAAATAGAACCTTACTAGGCTAGGATGCTCTCTATGGCTGAGTGGTCTAAAACACACCAAATCAAAAGGTGGTTTCCCCTACATAGGGGCATACAGGTTTGAATCCTGCTGGAGAGCACATTTTCTTTGTTTTCTTGAGCCAGTAGACATAATACACATAAAAACAAAAAACAAGGTATCTCTTTCAAACACCAGTATACACTAAAAATAACACTAGAAGTAATAACCTCTGGTCCATATTTCTGAGATGAGGTATTGTAGCTATTTACACTATTTAAATTGTTTGGACTGTTATTCTTATCTTTATTGTCACATTCCCAATGTTTTGGCCGTTGTACACTGCTGACTTTGTTTGAATTTCAAGCCGAACCCAGAGTAGTCAATCAGTATGTTGGTGTTTCTGAAGATTGGGTTGGAAGAAATGGAACAGATTCTCATTGACTTTACTGAGTGACCCAGTAATGTGAAGGTTATATGTCATCTCGTTTCAGGAAATAAACATGGGGAGAATGTCTACACATATGTCACAGAACCAATCTTCAGAAACACCAACATATAGATTGACTACTCTGTGTTCGGTTCAAAATTCAAATCACCTAAAGAAGGCTAGAGTGTGTAACGGCCAAAACGTCATGAATATGACAAAGATGAGGACAACAGTCCGAACAATGTAAATAGTGTAAATAATAATATTTTGTCTGAAATAAGAAATCACACACATTAAGGAAGAGATTAGCACAATTGGTCAATCAGATTGGTCTATTTTCTACTCCTTGGCTTTTTTATCTGTTTTTAACAGAAAAAAGTATATAATAACTTGGAAAAAGACTCCTAAAAATTCATTTAAATTCTGCATCTGAGAAAGAATTCATCTTTGGAGACATTGTTGTAGGAAAAAAAAAACTGAAATCAGTCATATTGTAATAGCAGCCTTACTGTTAACAACAAAATGGAAGTGACAAAACAACAAATGGAGATAAGTAAAAGGGTTTTTATTTCTCTTGATTTACAAGGGTTGATCATTTGTTGATTCCAGAGTATTATATATCAGTTGAAGGAGACTGAGAGTTCATTTGTTCAAGGTAGTAGTCAAGATAAACATGTAATGAAAATCAACACACATATGCATTCAAGTAAGATAGATTTTTATTTTTTTTTTTAATCATTTCATCATAAGTGAGGTGGGAATGCCACTATTGTGCAGGGGTTTACAAGAGTGAAAATGAGAGAAAAACTGGGTATAGGAGAGTTTGAGGAAAGGATAAAAGAACGGGATTCAAGACAACAGAAGATGGTGAGTGACATTGTATTGAAATGTTTGAAGATTGTAGGTGTTAGGGATACATACATACATACATATATATATATATATATATATATATATATATATATATATATATATACCCCAAGCACACCACTAGTGTGCAGGAGGTTACACAGAACTGAGAATAGGAAGATCAAAAGATGAATGGGGTTTAAGAAGAGAAAGATGGCGATTGATGTTACATTAACATTTTTGAAGATTGCAGTTATCAGGGGAGTGAGTAAACAGAAGGGTGGGAAGTGCGAGCAAAGAAATTGTTGGAGTAGAAGTAGTGGTTGCATTTAACTATTTCAACAATAAAAGGGTGGGACCTAGGTGCCAATCTAGTAGCACAAAATTCAATGCCACCATGAAAATATTTGTAGAAAAGACAGATGGAAGCCATGTCACATTAGTGAAAATGTGATTGAAGTCAAGATGTCTGGTCAGGATGCATGAATTATTACATTGTCATATTGAAAGATTAGTCTCTGTTGCTGCTGCTGGTTTTGTTATTGGCCCAAGACATTGCTGTTGATGGAAGTCACTTGGAGTTGCTTCTGGTGGTCTGTTTAATTTTACCTGTGTGGCACCTTGCATTATTAGAAATATTCCTAGAAATATGGTTTAATTTTTCAAAAGTTTATTAAACAGAATTTTTTTTTTTAAAAACGGGGTTTAATTCACTAAGAGTGTACTAGACGATCCTAAGGAAAAGAAAGAAAAGAAAGGAAAAAGGAGGAAGGGAAGAAAAAAGAAAGAAAAGAAATGGCGCGACCCAATTGAGGGTTAGATAGGAGTCAACATTTTAGGTCAGCGAAGATTTTCGAAAAGTTATAAATAATAAGAAGAAAGAAAGGAAAAAAGACATGATATCAAAGCGGGCCGCTGATGTAAACAGAAAGGACTTTTTATGTGGAGAGACTCCTTATCAATTTGGTTTAGAACAATAGAAATGAAAATTTTAATCAGAGAAAAGAAATTACCGTTGGAACGATAACAGATCTTGACCTGTTAAGAATTGGACACCCACGTTAATAAAGTAGAGACATTTCAATGTAGATAATTAAGATTTCAATCAGGAAAAACAAAGAGGTAAAAGAGGGACAATTGGGCTCACCTAGGAAGCCAAGACTAATTAGCATCTAAAGATTGTCATTTTGCGACGTGCAAAAAGGGAAGAATTGGATTTTGTTTTTTAAACAAAACGATGTAACCACGCCCGCAAACAGAGGGGGGAGAGGAAATCACGATCCACAGACCTCAAAAGAAAAGGAAAGAAATGTTCAAATAACAATTGGTCGCCAAAGAAAAAAGGGAAAAAAATGATAATTGGTTTGAAAGCGGTCACCTGACATACGAGAGACTAAGAGAGATGGATGCCCCACCAAAGGTACCTGCGATGAAAATATTTGCAGTTTTTGGAATTATCGAAAAAACCCTGACAGATGGAAGGGCCCCAATGTCACATTAGATGAAGAAGAAGATTGCCTGATTGAAGTCAAGATGTCTGGTCAGGAAATCTTCCACCAAGTTGAAACAGGAAAACTACCAGCCCAAGCAGACGAAGAAGAAGAAGAAATACATTGTCATAGAGAAGAAAGATTAGTCTCTGTTGAACCACACTCCGACATGCTAGAAAGTGCTTTTTTTGTTGATAGAAGCTTGGTGCCATAGTCCACAGTTCAAAATGAAAACACTTTTGTTTTTATGTAACGGACTTTAAGACATTTGCTGTTCAGCAATTTTGTTTGGTGTCGTGAGTTTTCATTTTATTTGGTTTTGCCACCCCGTTGCTGCTGGTGGTCTGTTCTAAGATTTTAGACAGACCGAGAACGTGCCCAGGTGGGGTCCAAAGGCGAGGCTGGTGATCATCTGACCAAAGGTTGGGCGGCACGCTGGACCCAGGACAGCCAGGTCAGTTCTGGGCCACCATCTTGCCATAGGGTCCATCGAAAGGTGGTGTTGGTTTGGTTTTTATAGCCAATCAGTGGCTATAAAATGGCTGCTGTGTAAACTGTGTGGGCTTTTTTCTGATTGGTCAAAAAAGATATTTTATGAACCTGATACTTTTGGACAATTTTCCAGAAGTGGGTGCATGTAATTGGCTAAAATTAATACCTGTTTTGTCATAGGAGCCATGGATGTCAAAGTGAGCACTTTCTTTGGGTTAAAGAATTAGAGTTCCAATAGGGCAGAACAGTCTAAACATTTCTTAGAATTACCATAATCTTAACTCTGGTATTGGAAAATCCAGCCTGTTGTGATATTTTGTCTGACCTTCACTCTCTCTAGTATCTGTCTATATTTCTCAGATAAGGTGTTATGTACACTATTTACATTATTCGGACTATTGTCCTCATCTTTGTTGCTATATTTA
Organism: Acanthosepion pharaonis; assembly: GCA_903632075.3. Lineage (NCBI taxonomy): Eukaryota > Metazoa > Mollusca > Cephalopoda > Sepiida > Sepiidae > Acanthosepion > Acanthosepion pharaonis. Next base: position 157,418 of record CAHIKZ030001060.1, on the reverse strand, counting down.
TCACGTTTCAACTGTTGTATGCTCTGGCCTTCTTCAGGTGGTTGGAATGTCAAACTGAACCCTTTATTTTGCTTGCTGGGGTAGACTTTACTAATTCCACATGCAATGTCTAATGGATGTCAGTTAACAGGAGATAACTGATAACTGACATCCATTAGACATGGCAGATTGAACTAGAACAGTCTACCCCAGCGAGCGAAATAAAGGGTTTAGTTCGACATTCCAACCATCTGAAGAAGGCTGGAGCATACAATGGTCGAAACATTGTGATAACTATGGCAACAAAGATGAGGACAATAGACCGAATAATGTAATCTGACATTGTTGGGACATGTAGGGTGCTGAATAAGTGATTTTGCCAGATGGTTATATCAGCATACACTTAACCCAACAGCTAACCACTTGATTCAACCTTTAAAATATACTGTAAATCAGTACTTGGTTAATAAAAGAGAAAGAAAAATTAAATGAAAATCAAGTGAAATCTTGGTGAAGTACAGGTAAAAATAAAAGTTACACATAAATCTGGACTTGCATAAGAAAGTACATCAGAAGTTCTGCCTTACCTGTTAAGGACAACATATGGTGTTTGTGTAACAATGCCATTCATGGCTCTAAAACACAATATGTGATATAATCGCTTGCAGTGGTACTAAATTCTGTTGTTGCATTTTATTAATTAAAACCATGTGGATGCAAATTTTTTGACTATGTCGATTAATTTCTTCCTTGTTTATTCTCCAGCTCGAGTGAATTGTCAAGTGAGAGAGCAAAAAATGACTAGTGACTCTGTTCTAGCGGCAGGCTATTAAACTGCCCTCTATAAGGGTGACATCTTAATTCATTCTGCAACTGGCAGAACCACAAGTCAGCCCACACGCTTCGCTTACTTCCTCCCAGTTTAATAGCCTCAGCAAAAAAACTCACCAGAAAACTCTCTCCCTACTTATACCACAATTTGTTAATTAAAGGAGCAATTCTATTATACCAAACTAATACTTTGGAAGAACTTGTAGGGTGGATACAAGAAGTTATGTCTTCCATACCACAAGAGTTCCTGGTGAAAAGAGTTGACATGATTCCTGGGCAGCTCGAGAAGCTGGTAGCAAATTCTAGTGCCCATATCATATTTTAAATAAAACCTCATGCTAGACGCCTTCCTCTCATATCCATTTCTTGTAAAAATTATAGTTAATAAATAAATTCTAAGTATTTTAAAATGGGGAGCTACCATATATATATATATATATATATATATATACACACACACACACAAGTATAGGATTGGTGTAGACAGAATAAAATTCCATAACCAAAAATAATATTCTTAAAAGAGTGCTCAATACAGAGTAGAGCAAATATAATTTATTTGAAAATTATAACATAAACATGTTATAAAAACACAACAAAAATAGCCATTTTGTTTCAACACTTCTATTGTCTTATCAAGTGATAGTTTTGAGTGTAGAATAAAGAGTTTTAAAACTCTTTATTCTACAGTGAACACCATCATTTGAAGTGTTGAAAGAAAATTGCTATTTTTGTAGTGATTTTAATAACATGTTTGTTATAATTTTCAAATAAATTATATAGTTTTAGTTTGTCTTTATATACAAGTTGAAAAAACAATGTTAGGTCTACTTTAAAAATACTTGTCAACTCCTCTCCAAGACTACCCAGTCACAATATCATAGCACCAAAATGGAGTTTAGGATGATATAACCTTTATTATCTTAAAATTTCTTATTCTGTAATTAATTCTTAAAGAATCATGAGATACCATTTATGTGCAAAGTTCATATATATGCTTCTTGTGCCTTTTTGATAATATGAAGCTTTCCTTAAATGTCAGCATCATTTAGTTTGGTATTTGTTGATAAGTGTAGATGTTACAAAGTTACCTTTTTAAGTTCCTAGCATTACAAAGTAATTCAATACAATATTACTGCCATATATATATATATATATATATTTATATATATATATATATATATAGGCAGTATATCTTCCTTCAAACATGTTTCATTGAATCATATAAACATATTGTGTCTATTTTTATACTGATCTTTTCCAGTTGTTTGATCAATTTCTTGATGTTAAAATGAAACGCAACAAAGACAAAATAGTTTATTTTTTTTAACCAAGTACTTTTGACACTTTCTAAAATCATCTTCAGGAGCAAATTACAAAGACATTCCATTTTCATAGTGATTTTTAAAATACATGCAGGAACTTGCTGTTATAGTTATTTTAGAATTTTTAAATTTATCTGTTGGATTTATGGAATTGTTTACAAAACAAATGTTTCGATATATTTTTCAATCTACATAGCAATTTCTAAAGAAGTGATGGATTTTCATTTATTAATCTCACATACATTTTTCACTTTACTTTTAGTGGATACCCATATTTGAGTAGATGTTCCATTTTATTTTTTAGACAATACTTTATTTTCATTTTTTTGTCCTCTGGCCCGAGATATAACCAGACACTTCTTTGTTGCTGAATGGCTAACTGCTCATCAGATCAAATGATGGTTTCCATTAAGGGTTACAGGTTCAATTCCTGTCAGCGAAGTACATATTTTCTACAAAATTTTCAAATTCAGGCCAGTAAATGTAATTAATACTGTTTAATTAAAAAAAAAACAAAAAAACAGAGCATTTACTTAAATAAATTATATGTATAAAAATAATGTATAAATGGAAAATATATTGAAATAATTGTTAGACTTTATCCATTTCATAACACACACACACACACACACACATATATATATATATATATATATATATATAAAAATATAAATTAGTTCATCTGATGATCGCAAGGGTGTGAAACGCAGGGTTACAAACTCACATCTATACATCTAAGTATGTTAGCTCTATCACTAATATTGAGCACTTTCCAATAAGCACTGTACATATATACTATATAAATAATATAGAGTTTTTTTTTTTGTTTTTTTTAAACACTTCACCCCAAGCAAGGCGGGAGTGCCACTAGCACGCAAGGGATTACAGAGTATTGAGAGTCTTCTTCGGACCATATCTGTCTGTATTATCTCCAATATTGAATACTTCCCCCAATTCTTTTTCTTTTATGTCCCGTGTTCCTTCAGGACGTAGGTGAACATGGCCCTCCACCTCCTCCTGTCCCTTGTAGTTCTTAAGTTTTATTTTTTGTCATTTCTCCCAGACCCTATTCTGTCATCTTCTTGTTCAGGCCTATTAAGTATGTCACGCATTGCTTACCCCTGTTTCTTTCTCTGTCCTGTGAGTATCAGATTTTCTAAGCCCTCCTTTCTCATTACATGTCTCAGAAATTTCAGCTGCCTCTTCCTGATATTAAGTATAAGTTTCCTTTTTGTTTCCATTCTCTCTAAAACCTCATCTTTGACCATATGTTCTGCCCATGGTATCCTTAGCATCTTTCTATAGAATGACATTGCTGTTGCTTCACGTTTCTTCTTCATCTTTGAGAAGATTGTCCAGCATTCACTGCCATACAGGAGGACAGATGTCATGTAACAGTTCTGTACTCTTTTCTTCATTTCCAATGAAACTTTCCTGTCTTGTAACATTCTACTGAGCTTTAGGAATGCCTCTTTGACCATCCCAATATGTCTTTGCATCTCAGTGTCACACATTCCGTCCTCTGTTAAAACAATTCCCAGATATTTAAATTTCTGTACCTGCTTGATTTTAGTGTCACCAACCTGTAAATTGCATTTTGTTCTCATCGTTTTGCAGATGACCATGCATTCTGTCTTCTTGTAGTTTATGCTTAGTTTTGTAGAGTAGTTTTCACAGTGGAGGCTTGTATTTCAATAAGTCGTCCTAAATTAGGTTCGACGTACAAAACGTTAGGAACTGGAAATAAGAGTTAATGATGCAGCAACCTAGTTGTGATGGTTGATACTTCAATGTTCGACAGACTCAACACCTTTGAGCCCAACTGGCCACTGCTACTACTACTTATTATCTGTGGGAGAGTCTATTACAATAGAATAGGTATTATGGTATAACACTTAATCCCTTCTTCTTGCTATCCTTTGCTACCTTCTGTAGGACCATTTGTAGTTTCCTTTCCATATCTGCTATCGGCATTATGTCATCTGCATAACTTTATGTTGCTAAGATTGTGGCCACCAATGGTGAAGCCTGCTAGGATTTCCAATTCTCTCAGAATTGCCCATAAATAATTAAAAAATCCTGCATTTGACTTTCAGTTAAGATGTTTCTCAGGACTTACCTACAGAATAACTTATTTGACTGGAAGTCAAATGCAGGATTTTTTTTTAATTATTTTTTTGAAAATTCTTTTAGATGTAGGTCAACCATTTTTAATTTTTGTCTGAATTGGTCATTTGAATTTTTGTTTTCTCTTTCTTTGTAATGTTTTCAGTTGTATTTGAGTGTTTAAATTTTAAATTTCAAGTTTTAATTGTTCATGTTTTGGATTACAAGTAATCTCAGTATTTAATAGGCATGGTTGTCAGTCCATCTTCCCCACCTCCTTAATATACTAAAAAGGTCAGATAAACATTATATATATATATATATATATATATATATATATATATATATATATATATTGTTAAGCTGTGTTAATTAGCCTTTCATACTCTGTAGGTGACTATTTTCACCAAGCAAAATGCTAGTCCTGCCAATGCAATTTGAATTTCTTGGTTGTGTAGTCATATCCCTCTATGGCAACATCTAAAACAATCTTGACTGAAACTGAGAGCCAGACTACTGCAGTTTCAAATGTATAGAACTCATATATAAAACACTATATTTTAAGGGGATTCCATATATAGTAAAAGCGGGAGTAATATTTATAAATGATACAGAGTGCTAAATATTAGTAGAACTAGTGTTAGTAAATTATTATTATCTCCAAAAAAGTTCTTACAATCTAAAATTATTTTCTGGTTTTAAATAAAGTACAAAAGGTTGATAAGCCATAAAAACAGAACACTCAGTCAATATGTGTGCGTAATATGTGTGTACTTGTATGTATGAATATTTGTTTATATTTATGTGTTTGTGTGAGCAACATGTTGACATGTGTGTCCTTTTAAAAGGATGAGCCATTTGTGATATTTTTGAATATGACATTTAAAGATTTCATAACATTAAAAGTATTTTAAATGTTAAAATACTAATCAGCACATTTTCCATCCTGTAATTTACACAGGCTATATTCTATCAAAAAGTGATAATTCATTTTAGCAAACCAAACATTGAATGTGTACCAGCCATCAATAAAATGGAATTAAAAAAAAAAAAAAAATTAATGTCTTTTTTTTTTTTTTTTTTTTTTTATCAATTCACCCCAAGTAAGGCGATAGTGCCACTAACCTTGGTGTAAAAGAAAATGAAAAGACTTTAGAAGAGACCAGAAACCCAATTCTAGGCAGGAATTTAAGGGAATTTAAGTTTCCAGAAGTGAATCTGGGTTTATGGCTATATCTCATTGAAGCACTGGTTCTCATACAAAGTTAAGCAACGTTGAACCTGGTCAATACCTAGATGAATGACCACTTGGGAAAATCAGGTGCTGTAAGCTTGGATGTGCAAGTGGTGTAATTGATAAGACTTCAGAATCGGAAATTGAAGAGCCAAGTTCTAATTCCGGTCAGGTTTGCTATATTCACTTGTATCCAAGTACACTTAGGAAAGGTAAGAATCCACCTCTTCTCAACCCCCAGCTATGGGTTAATTAGTAGGAATTGTAGCAGTAAAATCATTATTATCTCCAAAAAGACATTTTACAATCTAGAAATATTTTCTGGCTTTAAATAACCTGCAGTAGTTTGAAAGCTTTAAAAAAACAATCCAATCTTTTTGATTGGATTGTTTTTTTACCACTTGTCAGTCTGTTTGCATTATTTCTTAATTATTTTTTTAATGGTTTTTCTTGATTATTTGAGATAAAATATTTTCAGTATTCAGATAAGATTCAGTGCTTTGTTTTTTTTTTTTTAGTAACTAAGTTTTTCTCGTGGAATTCTATTCTCAAACTCATGCCATTCTTGTGTGGTTCCTTGTGACTAAAGAAGTGTTAATTTTTTCTAAATTCTGTTTTTCTAATATTTGAAACTTTATATCTCCAGATTAACGTGTGCTATGGATTGATGGTAACAGGAGAAATTGTCTTGGTGCAATTTTTAAACAAATCAGGATTTAATTTGAGATCAACTTGTTTGTCAGGTTAGATTACAAGTGTTTCAAATTCAAATAACTCCTGTGTCAGTTTAAATGGTTAAAAGCATGGCAAAAGTTTTTCATTTTGGTTAGTGTGAATATTGTCCAAATGTATGCGATTTTGAACAGGTTTCTGACCATTATCAAAATAAGAAGAAACATTATTTTTTCTAAATGCATGGACAGTGTTTACATTGCTGAATCTGATTATCTGCTCTCTTTTCTGTTAAGCTAATTAAAAATGAAGAAATAATCTGTCGGGGGAGATTTTAAAAAGCTTTAAAATTGGACATTTTAAAAGCGTGTATAAATATATACAAAAATATAAAATAAATGAGAGGGAGACCAAGTATGAGAAAAAAAACAAAGCGGAAGGAGAGCAAGGATGGAGGAAAAACAAAGCGAAGGGAGAGCAAGGATGGAAAGGAAATCTAACACTAAAAATAACAAAAAAATTAACCAGTTATCACTCTGCTCTTCAGAGCTATTTATAAAAAAAAAAAAAGACTATGTGCACAAAAACTACAAAGGGAGTGACAGAGGGAGGGAAATGACTACCAGGGAATCAGCAGTATGAATCAGAGACAGATTACATTGAGACCTAACAGCCATTCTTTTTAATTGATTGATTTGTTTTTTTATGGATTATCAACCTTTTGCAGAAAATTTCTCGGACATTCAGGCCGGTAAATATTGTTTAATACTGTTTATTATAAAACAGAACATTTACTTAAATATTTGTATCTATAAAAAGAATGTATAAACATAAAATGTCTTAAAATAATTGTTGGACTTTGTCCATTTCATAATGTGTGACATTATTTGTTTACATTTGATACGCCATGAGCAGATATGAATGTACGTGAGAGATTCATAGAAGATTGAAGTTTAAAAGCAGTAAATTCGACCTCGCTAACCGAATGCTCATCTGTGGCCGAATCAGTTAAAAGGCACGCTAAGCTAAATGACGGTTCCATATAGGTTCGAATCCTGTCGGTGGACGAATATTTCCTGTGAAAATTTTTCAGACATTCAGACCGGTAAATGTTGTTTAATACTGTTTATTAGAAAACAGAGCATTTACTTAAATATTTGTATCTATAAAAAGAATGTATAAACATAAAATGTCTTAAAATAATTGTCGGACTTTGTCCATTTCATAATATATATATATATATATATATATATATATATATATAAATACTATTCTCATATCAAAATTAATTAATATGTATATAGATATGCTGGCTTTTGTCAACATTGACAATGGATATATCAATTTTTAATAATTATTGCTCATTAAAATCGTTTTTTGATCAACCAATCATAATATTTTTGTTAAGATTTCTTATAATAGTATAGTATAGAGAGACATGAAATCATGCCTTTCTGAAGACCATTAGTGTGAATTTAGAATTTCTTTACTCGTTGGAACTGTATATAGATAAAGGAAAGTGTGTTAAGCAGAGAGAAGTATACAGCAAAGATCGTTACATATTTTTCTAGATCTTATAATATCCAGCATGTGGCAAAAAGAGAAAAATAGACTAGGATTACTTTTTAGTTTAACTATCTGGGAAGTGTTTGAGCAGATAACAGAAAATGTGACAGCAAAATCTGACAGCTCATTGCAATAGCGAAAGATCTCTTCCAAAAGCAAAACAGAAACCAAAAGAACGAGTTCTGAACTGCTACGCAATATCAATCCTATTTTTTGGCAGTGAATGGTGGACAATATCCTCACAGATGTAGACTGGAGGCAACAGAGAGGTGGTTCTACAGAAGGATGCTGAGAATAACATAGATGGAGCATGTGAGCAATGAGAAATTTTTAAAAGAAAATTGAAACAAAAGGGACACTTGTACTTACAATCAGAAAGAGTCAATATTTCTGGGCCACATGAGAAAAGATGTCTTGGAGAATTTAACACTCACAGGACATAATGAAGACTTTGGATATTGCTGCTACATCTAGTCTGATGCTTCTGCTATGTATTTAGAGATTCTTGATGAAATGTAAAGAAGAATCTGCAGTTTTATTAGTCCTGATCTGGCATCTCAGCTTCAGTCACTTTCCCACCACTGTAATGTAGTTTCTTTGTGCCTTTTCTATAAATACTTTCATGCTGATTGGCCTGATGAACTTTTCTCTGATACCTAGACTTTATGAATTTAAGTGCAGTACTAGATTGAAAGCAAGGTTTATCATTTCACAGTTGAAATGTCTAGGCATAACCGTAAGTTCTATGCTAGCAGTTTCTTCTATCACACTTCTCGCTTGTGGAACTCTCTTCCAGCTTCTTGCTTTCTAGTCAACTTTGATCTTCAAAAATTTAAATGCAATGTCAATCATTATATTGTGTCTTCTTATCCTGTTCTTTTATTGTTCTCTCTCCTTAAGTGTTTATTTCTTCTCATCTTCTTTCAGTCAGTTATCTCTTGTGTCTTAGTGGCTTTATTGCCTTGCTTGGTGTGAATTGAATGATGAAAAAATAAGAGGGGAAACTAATGATTTTGTGTAAGTTAATGAGTAAAAAGGATAGTAAAAAAGTAAACTTTACTAAGTGGTACAGAGGAAAGGAGGAAGCTGTGGAGAGCCATGGTCTCTTTGAAGTGACACGGCACATAAGATAAGTGTTTTATTAAATGAAAAATGGAATAATCAGTTTTTATTCAAAGCCTAAATTTAATGGACAATAAAGACATTGAGTGATGATATTAATCCTTGTCCACATGTTAAGAATTAATTTTGCCAATATAATCAGTTTTTAGCAACAGACTGGAATATCAAGATGGTTGTTAAGTGCTTTAAGTTGATGGTTTGTCTTGAAGGAGATAAAAAGACAGATTTGGCAATCGGATTGGGAAGGTTTTAAATTAATATCTCCATCTCACAGAAATCAGATTAAAGAGAATTTATTTCTTTGTTTCAAATTCCTATTAAGTGTTCACACCTGTTAGCTTGCATGGGAGATAAAGTGTCAGCAAATCTCTTCAATATTCCAGCATTTTTGTTGGTAGTCTAATCATTACCATTCTTTTCTGTCATCTCTCCAGCCTTTTTTCCAATAGGTAGCACTTTGGGACTTTTCCCAGCACTCCAACAATAACTGGCATGACTATCACCTTTCACAAATAATTAATTAATAATTCCATTGGAATCAAGGCGATAAAGCCACTAAGATGCAAGAAATTACTTGTGATAAAAGGCAATAAATTGATAGAAACTGAGGAAAATATTGAAGGAAAAGAGGAATAAAAAAAAAACAGGATTCAAGGAGGCAGATGATGATGATTGATGTTGAATTTTAAATTTTGTAGAGTGTAGTTGACAAGAAAGCCAGAATAGAGTTCCACAGGCAAGAGGTGCAAGAGAAGAAACTATTGGAATAGTACTTAGGGTTACATTTAGCAATTTCAACAGAAAAATGAGGAAACCTTGCTACTTGTCTAGTCATTTTCCACCACTACTTAAGTAGACTGGTCCACTTGTAAAACAGAGGAAAACATTTTTTTAGAAATAATTTTTGTAGATTAACATTCATAAGACTTTTCTCAAAATGCAGTATTTGTCAAAATTGAAGTTGATGTTCCACATAAGTTCAAACAAAAGTTTAGGAAGGAAATATCCATCAATATGGGAAAAAGTGATAACAGTTACTGGTCTTGAGAAAATCTTGAAAAATGTTTTAACTGAAAGATTTTATAATATTCAACCAACAGTAGCATTTGCTGTTTGTTTCATTATAAGGAAACAGCTGATCTTACCATTACCAAGTGACTGAGTGGTTAGAATGTTTGTATTCTGACCATGAGACTGGGTTCAAATCTAACCATGGTCGATTTTCCAGAAAGGCGACTTCCTGATGTTATTGGACTGGAAGGGTCGATCCCAGCGTGCGGCACCTTTGGAAAGTGCCTGAAAACCATACCACAGGTTGACTCAAGCCTTGTGAGTGAAATTCAGTAGACATAATTGGGTGTCATCAATAGCTGTGCTAGCACAAAGTCACAAGTCATCATGGCCGGGGGTTTGAGCATGCTAGTTTTGTTCAAATTGTTGATCACATTAGATAACACGCTCTTTCCCAGAAACTGTAACTAAGGTCTGCTTAGCATAGATGCATTAGAAATCACAGGTAGGCTCTGTGGGTGTTGAACAAACACAAATGCACCTGAGCAAGCATCTGCAAAAGGGATTGGCTAGCCACCCTAGTAGACAGGTATACTCAAATACAAGTGACCAGCTATATATACCATTGCCAAGCTAGACTGTCCAGTCTACCCTGCTATTTAACCAATATCTGCAGAGTGAAGAGATTCAAATCTTTTCAAAAAGACTATTGCAAACAGAAACTGGAGAGCCGAGTTCAAATTCCAGTTAAGTTCATTACATTCACTTATGCACAAATACCCTTGGGAAAGGGAGGAATTCATCTTTTATTCCCACAATTATAGGTTAAATAGCAGAACAGACTGGGTCCTATTGCCTTGGTTGGTGACCAGTCTACCACAGAAAGAAACAGTAATCTACTGCAGGAAAATCTTCTGAGGCATGAATCAAAAAAGTTTGATCTTTGATTTTGTTTAGTGTCATATCCACATCTCTATGGGTTACTTAATGCCGAAATCTAAATATTTTGAACACCATTTTATGGCTCCAACTAAATATATTTTGAACTCAATTATATGCCTTCAATTACAGTTGAAATGTATTGCTGGTCATTTTACTATAAATATGTATTTTTATACTTTTATAGTGTTTTGTTTGTATTTGGGGATTCAATATTTGCCCATTGAGACCCTAACAAGTGCTACTACCATGGGTCATGGAGGACCTGGGAACAACAGCAATTAAGAAGTGGTTCCACATTCTCAAAGCCTCCAATCTCTCGATCATAGGCCTTGCTGCCAGATGCAGTTTATCATCATACTTGGGACTAGAATCAAAAATGACATAATTGCCCAAGCATGTATCACATATGGCACTTAACTGACTGATTAGAAATGGGAATACAGCAGACAAGGCTAGGATTTGAACTCTGCTTGCTGGTCTCACTTTCTGCACTGATAGCTGTTACACTATGAATACATTCATATCTCATTATCTTCATCACAATTGTGTTACACTGTTTCATTTGATGATGTTAACAAGATGGCTAGACACTGCACTGAACTGAAGAATAGTTGGAAGCACCATTTTTTTCTATTTCCAACAACTTAAAGGTTTCAGAAGGCAGTGTGGGTCAAGAAATCTGTAGCCTGACATTTATCAGTTGAATTTTCATATGGAATTTTCACTGTATAATGTTTGGTATTATATAGAAAAATAAATATTTTGGGATAAAAAAAAAAGCTTTTCATTTTGTTTTCTTGTTTTTATCATGAAGCTAGGACTGTCAGAGAATGGTACAAGCAGTGAATTGGTCTAGATTTGAAATTAAATTTTCCTTCCTCTTAGTAATCCAACTTACTTAAAAAGCAGTCCCAAAAGTTACAACTCAGAATTTAGTAACCCTAGGCTTTGTGGGAGGCCCAGTGGAGTAATGGATAGCAGCTTAGATTGAGGAAATGGAGAGCCGAGTTCAAATTCCAGTTGAATCCATTACGTTCACTCACATGTTAATATCCTTGAGAAAGATACAATTCCTCTTTGCCCCCACCCAGCTATGGGTAAATAGCAGAGCAGACTGGGTTCTATAGCCTTGGATGACAACTGGTCTACCACAGAAAGAAATAGCAACCTACTGTGGGAAAAAATCTGCCTCATCAGTCATCAAAAGATATGTGATCACCTAAGTTTGTATCATGTATGGTACATAACTGACTGAGGCTTTCAAAAGTAGCTAAATCAAGCAATGCTACATAACCCTGACCTATGATTCATACATGGAGTTAGAAATTTCTTGATAATTCTTCAAGGGTTATAAATGGATAGAGCTGGTAATTTTTTTTAAAATATGTGATTTGGGTATATATATATATATATATATATATATATATATATATGAAGTGTGTCTGAAAAGTAATGGGACTGGGTGTTCTGTGTGAGCTCTGGGTGAAAGTGGGATAATTGGATTACGTTATCATCTAACATGATATCTTGGTAGTATATAACTCTAATCTTAGCTCTCTGCAACTATTGCATTTTTTTTTTTCATATGCAAGAGTTATGGCAGGACAAATCATGACTGCTTCAGCATAACAAGGCATTTGTTCACAGCACCCTGAGCACCTGGCTGAGAAGAACATTGTCATACTGGAACAGCCCCACTATTCACCTGATCTTGCTCTATATGGCTTTTTTCTTTTCCCCAAGCTCAAGTGGATCCTCAAAGGGACCCATTTTGAAGGTGTGGAGGATATCAACGGTATTGTAACGACAGAGCTGAAGGGTGTCTCTTCCAGCAGTGCATAGAAGTGTGACAGAAAAGTGCATTAGACTCGAGGTGAGGATTACTTTGAAGGGGAAAAACATGTCATTTGTTGTTTGCAATTGAAATAAATTGTTTGTGACCAAAGTCCTATTATTTTTCAGACAGGCCTTGTATAATCTGACAGTATATATTTCTTTAATCTGAGAAAATCACAAACTTGAAATCTCTAAGTTTTTTTAGTTTTTTTTTTTTAAGGTTTATCTTAATGAACAGTAGTCTGCAGTGTTTGCTTTGCTCAGTGTATGAGAAGAGATGAGAGTTGTGGCAGGACAAATTGTAGTTTCTTCACCATGACAATGCACCTGCTCACAACAGCCTGAGCATCTGGCAGTTCCTGGGTGAGAGTAACATCACTATCCTGGAACAACCTACCTAATTACCTGATCTTGTTCCGTGGGATTTTTTCTTTTCCATCCAGTTCAAGGGGACCAGTTTTGAAGGTGTTGGAGGCCATTAAGAGGACTGTAATGACAGAGCTGAGAGGCAACCAGAAAGGATAGTGCATAGAAACGTGGCAGAGACAGATGGAAAAGTGAATTACACTTAAGTGGGGTGGGAGAATACTTTGAAGGGGAAACCATGTCGTTTGTTGTTTGGAATTGAAATAAATTGTTTACGACACCAGTCCTGTTACTTTTCAGATAGTCAACCTGATTTAATTTAGTTTCTTTTTATTTATGTTTCCATCAATTTTGATATTAAATGTTACACATTGTAATAATAGAAAATCTGCTAAGAAAGTGTAACTGTTGTAATAATGAGGATGTAAATTTACAATGGACGATCTAATATAAAAGTATGTAAGTTATAAGATATAAATGTATAAAGTACAGTACAACTTCTCTAAACTGAACATCTGAAATGTTTGGTATTGAGGGTACTGTTCGGATTCAGGAAAAAAAAGGCTGCTGTGGCAAGCTTAAAATTTTTAAGTTTTAGAGTTTAGGATACAAAAGGTAGTTTGTAACATTGATTCATTTTTATTTAAAATGTAGATTGAATACATAAATGTAGAAAAAATAATTGACAACCAATTGAAAAAATGAAAAGAAATTGTGCTAAATAAATATTGTAATTTGTGAAAAACTAAGACACTTTATAAAATGTTTAAAAATTATGGGCAATAAATATTCAAAAACAATTACAATCTGCAAAGAAAGGTGGAAATAAGGATATACGGTGCAACACATCTAAGTCGAACATCCGAGATGTTTGGTATTGAGGGTACTGTTCTAATTCCAGGAAGAAAAGGCTTCATATTTATGTCAATACAAAAGCTCAGATTTGAAGAGAGTCCAAATTCAAGGAGGTCTAATTTGTAGAAGTCTAGATTATGCTATGTTCGGATTTGGGGAGTTCTACTGTATATCAAATATAAGATGGATAAAACACTAAATTCGGTGACGTTAGTGGTGTATGTTTTAGTTAAAAGATTTTTTTTTTTTTATTACATTAAAAGTAAAAACAGGTAATTAAAATCTGCAATTAATTTTTGCATAAATGTCCAAAAGCTTTCTGCGGCTTTATTTTACAACCGAAATAGAATTCTGATGATATCTGATACCACTTATGTCAGAGATGTCTGTTTACTTTTCTTTTTTTTTTAAAGTAGGTTAATTCATATTACAGGCCTTCAGCTTTCCATCTTATAAAGTGGCATTGTTAAAAGCAAACAAAGAACTGTATTTATCTCCAGCCTTTTTTTTTTCATACTTTCTTTTACAGTTGTATATAGAGCTGCTCCCAACTTACACAAACTGTGTGTGTGTGTGTGTAATATATATATATATATATAGGCACTCAATCACATATCTTATGAGTGGATATATGTGTTATATATAGTGTGTATTTAGGCAGCATTTTTTCATTGATGCATGTTTCATTAAATAATATAGACAAGTCTATTTATTTTATGTAAATTCTTTTCATATCATCTGATAAGCTTAATAACATTATCATTAAACGAAGAAAGAAAATCACAATATTGATACGTATTTTTTAATCCTAAGTTTTCAGTTTACATAAGCCATCATCAAAGATGACAATTACATTACAATATATTAAGCAATACACAGACAAGACAGTGATGATAATCTGTTTCTATTTTCATGGAAGATTTCCAAGCAACAACAAACTTGTGCATATAAGACGCTGGAAGTGAAAATTGCACTGCAGCTCATGATGTCACACATGACCACGCGAGAGTGAATTCAAGAGTATTAAGTATGGGGAGCTGTTGGTATAAACTAATGGTTTCTGTTACCAACTATAGGCATTTAAGAATATTTGTGGAGATTTCATAGTTTATTTTGTTCAGGTTAGGTTTCAACTGTTTCATGTATATAGCTTCAAGAATTTTTACTTTTTGTTTGTTTTCATGTTTAAGTATAATGAATTTATCCATTTTGTTAGGAAGAGTGATAGTACCTTTGTATAATGTATTCATTTTTTTTATGATTTTAAACCAGTGTTGAGCTTCAGATTTGTTGGTAATTTCCGTGAGTCTACGCATAATTTTCTCCAGTTGGTCCAGGGTAGTTATATCTTTTAGTTTATCGTAGATGTCCTTTTTGTTGCTGTTAAGGGTGTTCAATTTTTCTTTGGCTATTTCAATTTGCCTTTTCACAAGGCTTCACTTATAATTCCAAGTGTTAATAGTTTGGTGGGCTGCTGGATCATTTAATTTTAAGTATATATACATTTATAGAGATACAAATATTTAAGTAAATGCTCTGTTTATAATAAACAGTACTAACAAAATTTACCAACCTGAACGTCTGAGAAATTTTCATAGAAAATGTGTCCTCTGACAGGAATTGAACCTGTATCCTAAATGGAACTGTCATATAGCCTGATGTGCTATACCAGTTTAGCTACAGAGGAGCATCTGGTTAGCAAGGTTGATTTTACTGCTTTTAAGCTACAATTTTCTATGATTTCCCTTGAATGTTCATACTTGCTTGAAGTGTATCTCAATGTAAACAAATGACATCACACACTACTAAATTGACCAAGTCTGACAATTATTTTGATATATTTTATTTGCTATATGTTATTTATATAGACAAATATTTAAGTAAATGCTCTATTTATAATAAACAGTATTAACATTTACTGGCCTGAAATTGTAGTTTAAATGCAGTAAAATCAACCTTGCTAACCAGACACTCCTCTGTAGCTAAACAGGTATAGCATGTCAGGCTATATGACGGTTCTGTATAGGATACCGGTTCAATTCCCATTATCTATGAAAATTTTTTGGATGAATTTCTTGGTAAATGTTATCAATACTGTTTATATATGTGTGTTGTGTTTTTGCTTGTCTATTTACATATGGTTGTCAATGGTGCATTATGAGTATCAAGGTCCTAATGCATCATTGACCACACATGGTCTGAACAAAAAAAGTTGTTCAAATATATTTCATGTTTGTAGATATATAATTTGTGGGAAATTGTATGACAAATTGGAAAATGTTTTATTGTGACACATTTTGTATTATGGGATGTCATCAGATTAATTTTGTTATGTCACGGGACTACACATATACACAAATAAGGGATGCTGTGAATTTTAAATTTAATTTTTTTTTTTTTTTTAATCTAGCTGATTTAATTTAGATTTTTTCTTTTTCTTTCCATCACTTTGGTTAATATATATCTCACACTGTTATAATAGAAGTTCTACTAGGAATTGGGAAATGTTGTAAAATCCTGGGTGCAAATTTACTGTAGATAACCTTGCAATCAAGGCACTCTCTAAACATTTTTGTCGTAGTGAATTGTTTTTCTCCTTTGATCAGAGTAGAATTTTTATGCCAAAATTGTAGTCAAGAAAATTGGCTAGATTTTAAAAATAAATTAAAATTTTTTTTTAATTCCCAGCATCTTTCTTTTTTGCACATGGGTAGTCACAACAACATAACAAATTTAGTCTGAAGTCGTAAAGGATAAAACCTGTCACAAGGAAATCTTTTCCACATTGCCATATATTTTTCCACAATATTGATCTTAATATAAAAATATGGATCATTATCATAAGTATAGGATAGATATATACGGAATAACTTCCAATAGCCAAAATTACTATTCTTAAAAGAATATATACAAGTACAGGATTGGTGTATACAGAATAACTTCCAATAACCAAAAATACTATTCTTAAAAGAGTACTCAATATAGGGTAGAGCAAATATAATTTAATCAAAAATTATAACATAAACATGTTATAAAAGCACTACAAAAATATCCATTTTGTTTCAACATTTCTGGTGTCTTATCAAGTGATGATAAGACACCAGAAGTGTTAAAACAAAATGGCTATTTTTATAGTGATTTTATAATATGTTTATGTTATAATTTTTAAATAAATTATATAATTTTTTTGTTTTTTCTGTTTTAACTTGAAATTTTCATTTATTTACTTATTATTAACTTGGCAGCCATTCAGCTGAAATGGGCCCAAAAACAAAAGGTAAAAGATGAAACAAAGAGAACTGATATCATCCTGAAAATAATAATCAGATCATTGAATTAGAAAAGGATTTAAGAAAGTGGAAGTGGCAAGTGTACATAAGTAGCGTTCCCATCTGCCAACATAATCTAAATGTAATTTGATCACTTTTTTGAAGATGTCTAAAATTTTATCATTGACTGCCAAAAGAAAGAGACTGTTCCACTCATTCACTTATGTTAAAGATTATTTTCATATGTTCAGATGATAGAGCCATGATTGAATTTTTAATGGATTTAGATTGGTGTTTTTGTAAGATAATTCTTGAAACCTATGGCATGAACTCAATTTACTATTCTAAATGACTGTATTAAATCAAATCTAAGACTTTCAGTTCCAAGTGAGAAAAGATTAATTTAGAAATAAAATGTAAACAGACACCAATTTCCTCTGGACTGAAGAAAAAAATCTTCTGTGGACCACAAATGCCTGTGGAAGAACATATGATTCCAAACCTCACCGTTTTTGTTTGTAAAATGTTGTGCAGCCCTGAAACATATCTTCAAACAAAAATGGTAAAAAGGAAAAAAAATTAGTTCCTGAGAGTAGATTGTTCTAATTCCATATGCCATAACTTTTTTGATATCTTGGTATATAATCAGTTAATTTCATTTAGTAACTGAACTCTCCAAATTTTTATTCCCTCTGCTATGAGAACACTTTGGGCCAAGTCACATTTGGATTACTTCAACCAATGTTTTTATCCACTGGGCCATGTATCCTCAGCCACATCAGTGAGTGGAATTAGAACAACCTATCCCCATGGACTAAATAAAGGGTTCAGTTTAAAATTCCAATGTATATCACCTGAAGAAGGCCAGAGACTACAACGGCCAAAACATTGTGAATATGGCAATAAAGATGAGGACAATAGTACAAATGATGTAAACTCAAGAGATGATTGGAAGATTTTCTGAATATAAACTCAAAGGCTATGCATATGTATTCTAGAATCCTTCTTATGGTATGGAGTGATGTTGCTAAGTGGCTGTCATGTAACCCACATGACGTATCTCCCCCAAAGGAAGATAAGTGATTTCTGTATCCTTACACTCTGATCATAAAAGATGCCACTCCTCATAATAAATGCAAACATGTCCTCAAGGAAGCTAAGTTATTGTTCACTGATCGTGAGGCACCATATAAACTCACACAGTTTTGGATTTTGTAACTACAGTGCTGTTCAATAAAAGTGACCTGATATTTTTATTAAATGTTCTCATCTTCAATGAAACAAAAGTTGAGCTAAATTCAAAGGTTAAGTGATCTAAAATCCAAAGAAGCTTTGAAAGCTCTTTGAATTTAGCAGTAAGTACTGTCAAGCTTCTGTTCAGTATAATGTTCTGGGGATGCTTTTCTTTTCATGGAATTGATTTCTTGAAACCTATTGAAAAGACCCTCAGGAGCGAGCAGTACATGAGAATTTTAGAGTCTTGTCTGCTCCCTTCTGTTGAAAGGGTGCAAATCGACCCAACCAAGCTCATTTTTATGCAGGATAATGCTCTATGTCACAAATCAAAATTGATGAAGGAATACTTTGATGAGAAGCAGGTGAGTGTTATGACATGGCTGCCCCAATCTCCTGACCTCAACCCCATAGAAAACTTATGGAGCATGTTGCTCAACTACTTTCTCGAGAGCCTGTACTTAATAATGTTCCATAAGTTTTCTATGGGTTTGAGTTCAGGAGATTGGGGTGGCCGTGTCATAACACTCACCTATTTCAGCAGAGAGGTAGACTCAGAAACAAGTAACCAACTATTATATTGTAGATATACAGTCAGTCAAATTAATAAATAAAAAAAAAAGATTATTTCTTTAGAAATATATGAGGAGATGTCAAAATTATCCGCACATCCATCAACAATTACAAATACTATGAAAGTACAGATAATTTTTGACTTGCTCTCGTGTGTATGTGAGTGTATGTATGTAATATATATATATATATATATATATATATATATATATATATATATATATATATATATAATATTCTGTTTTATAGATAGAGATATCTTATATCTTATATACTTTTATATTAGATCCTCCATTGTAAATTTACATCAGTGGATCTCCATGTAACACCATGATTGGCTAGTGTTCTACATGGCCATTTTCGGTATTGCCAGTAGAAAAGAAACATTGTGCATTTCGAGCCTTCTCATAGACTGCACACATTGTCACATATGTAGGGGACGTTGAGCTAAATTAAACCTTACAATATATATATATATATAAAATGTGTGTGTGTATATATATATATATATATATATATATAAAATGTGTGTGTGCATATATGTATATACTTGTGTGTATATATATATATGTGTGTGTGTGTGCGTATAATATGATGTACTTTTGCCTGGTGCAAGGTCAGTAAAATATGAATTACTAAGTTTACTTATAATGATCCTTCAACATAAGTTTACTTATAATGACCTCACAACAGTGCAAAAGACGCCTCCCTTGTTTTCTAGACCATTCATTTTTAACATTCCATCATTCTTACAGACATGTTTTGCACATCCCAGATAATAAGTGTGTCTGACTTTCTCTGATATATACCTGTCTTTGTGTTATTTGGCCTGGGCGATTGATTGTCCAATAACAAAACATTCCATACATTTCATTATCACGAAGGTGTGACTCTTACATAACAAGTATTTATGACCAGATAAAAATTACGTCCAAACTGCTTCTCTTTCAATCTATATTTACAGTCCTACCTTTCTCTCTGGTACTTTCAACATATCTTTCTTACTTCCCTGTATGAATGTTTTATATGTGACATTTAGTCTCTTTTCAATGTATTTTTAATATCTTTCTTTTTCTTCTCTTTCGGTTTTTCTTTTCTTGCTAATACATATTTTCAGGCCACTGGCTATAGAAAGATGTCTGAAAAGTTTGTTACATTGGTAATGACTAGTGATTTTAATTGGAGACAGTTTCCCCAGTTAAATTTAATATTGTAATGTTACTGAGTGTTTAGATGCTTAATAGGTCAGTATTTTAAGCCACTGGTAGTGAATTCCATTGTGTATATCTATTGGTTTTAATAATCCAGGAATGACTGCTAAGAACATCTCTTCCTCAAATTTATAGACAAATCCTACAGATGCATGCTGGGATTCCTTCTGAACCGATACAAATATATATTTGTCTCATCCCCCATATTTTTGTTCTCTGTTGTTTTGAAATCAGGATGTATAATCAGTTGACTGTATCCCTTTTGTGTGTGAACAGCGTTCTTATTTTGTGAACTATTTGCTGTGTTACTGTTGCTTTGTTTATTTCTGTCTTGCATATATATATATATATATATATATATATATATATATATATACACACACTATTTACATAAAAGGCAGGATGTGCGTGTGTGTGTGTGTGTAACAAATACACGGCTACAATTTTCGATGGACTTGCACCAAAATTTACATGCACATGCTCCAAGTTAGCGGGAAGGCCAACACTGACTTTGCATTTCCTAACTCCCATCAATAGTGGAAATGATCGATTTTTTTCATGCTTCTACAGCAGTTTTCATGTAGTTTGCAGCCATTTTCTACTGGCCAGAGTGAGAGCCTATAGCTGGCTGCCACGAATAGGCAAGAAGATTTTATTGGCCAGCGTGAGAGCCAACAGCTGATTGACATGAATGTTAACTAGCATGCTAGCATGAAAAAAAATCAATAGCTGCATTCGTCAAAAGTGGGAAAAATTTAAATCTGCATGGCACTTTACTCCAATTGGCTCATTTGCTTACTTAAACTCAACATTAATTCTGATTCTGCAGAACTGGGTTGGGTGTGAAAAAGTATTTGTTGTTAACATTTTTTTTTTGTTTGGTTTTTCCAGTTACGAGTCCTTTTTTTAAAGCTGATCGTTTTGTGTTCATTTTGTTTAGTTCTTTTTTTCAGAACAGATTTAATGTTTAGTATAGAGCTTAGAAAAAATTCGCAGTGTGAGATAGGCAAGAAGTAAGACATGTAGCAACATCAGCATGGCAAAGGGCACTCCTTTAAAGGCAAGGAAGGGCAAAAATCTTTTAAGTCAAGTGATAGTGATTGCTGTACGAGTCATACGATTTTTGAATCAAGCATGGGCAATGCAGGGCCATGCTGCTAGTATATATATATATATATATATATATTGTTTGCTTTGTATTATTTTCCCCTGTTCTTTTTCTTACTTTTCTTATTGTTTATTGAGAAGCTAACTCATGACTAGTTTTGACTTTTGTCAATCTTTCTCTGTATCTTCACTCTTTTTCTTTGCTTTTTTTTTATTTTCTCACTCTCTTTCCCTGTTTCACTCACTTTTTTCTCATCCCCACTCTCTCTATTTTTTCTATTCTATCTCTTTTTCTCTCACTTTCTCTCCACCCCACTCTCTCTCTCTGTTCTTGCCCTCTTTTCCATTTGTCTTTCCCTGTTTCTATCACTTTTACTTCTGCCACTCTCTCTTTCTGCTTTCTATTCTTTTCTCTCCTTTTCTCCCCTCTCTTTCTCTGTTTCTCTCATTTTTTTCTTAGCTTCTTTCTCTCTATGTATTTTCTATTCTTTGTTTTTACATCCTTCTCTCTCACTGTTTCACTCTCTAATGCTCCCTATTTTATCTCTTTTCCTCCTCCCCTTCATCCTGTCCTTATTTTTTCTTCTTTCTTTCATAAGTACATAAAAAAAAATTAATAATAATTAACTTGCCTTGTTTGTTGATGTAGTGGTATATAAATGACTGATTAATTATCATTGCTAAGGCACAAAGGAGGCAGTAATGAATAGTGGCTCAGACTGAGGAATCGAAGAAACGAGTTCAAATTCCAGTTGAATCCATTACATTCACTTATGTGCTAATACCCTTGGGAAAGGTATGCATCCTCTTCTTCTCATAGCTATGGGTAAATAGCAGGACAGACAGGTTTCTATAGCCTTGTATGGCAACTGGTCTACCACAGAAAGAAATGGCAACCTATTGCGAGAAAAAGTTTGCCTCATCAATCATGTATCAAAAGATACATGATCGCCTATGCATGTATTACGCATGGCACATAACTGACTGAAGACACAAAGATTATATAAGTGCCCAAGTAGTAAAGCAAGGTGTAGAATATGATATTATTTAATAATGCTGAAAATATGAAGGAAATCACACTTTATTACAGTTGACAGATGTAAACTGTATATAAAGTGATATCATTTCTTGAAATCTAAATTTTCTTTTTCTTACAACTTCTCAGGCTAACATTCAAAGCTGACATGAAGTGGAAAGACTATTAAATCCATTGCTAGGTCAGCTGCTAAGAAAGTTGGTTCATCATCTTGCGGCCTCAGCCGAGATTGAACTCAGCAATACTTTGATTGGTGTAGTTCATAATCTTGTCAAATAGCTGAATTCTTGATGCTTCGCTAGGGCTATCAAGGGTGTTTTTATCGTGACACCAACACCAAATGGATTGCCAACCAAGGCTCAGAGAGACTCCATTCACCCTCCTCTAAGAGCAGGTTTGAATTCAGAGTTTTCCTTCTCCTAGACCAGTTGCCATCCAAGGCTATAGAATCCAGTCTGTCCTGCTATTTACCCATAGCTAGAGGGAGAAGAAAGAGGATTCACACCTTTCCCAAGTGTGTTAGCACGTAAGTGAATGTAATGGATTCGACTGGAATTCAAACTCGGCTCTCCGATTCCTCAATCCAAGCCACTATCCATTACTCCACCGTGCCTCCTCTTGTTGGTTCACTGTGTCATGCTAGACAGTTTTTCTCTCCAGAATCTATCTTACATATCCATAAGTCCATACTTAGAATATTACTGCCATATATGGTCCTGTGCTCCTGCTATATATCTAGAGATTCTTGATAAAATCCAAAGAAGTATCAGCAATATTATTGGTCCTGACTTGGTGTCTTGGTTTCAGTCACCTTTCCATTGCTGTAAAGTTGCTTCCCTGTGCCTTTTCTATAGATACTTTCATGGTAATTGTTTGGATGAACTTTCCTCTATGGTACCTAGACTTTATGAATTTGAGCGCAGTACTAGATTGGCAACAAGGTCTCATCAATTTACAGTTGAAATGGCTAGGCATAACCGTAATTTCTATGCTAAGAGTTTCTTTTCTCACAGTTCTCATTATGGAACACTCTTCCAACTCCAAGCTTTCTAGCCAACTTTGATGTTCAAATATTTAAATGCAAAGTCAATTACTACTGTTTTCCAGATTACTTTTCTATTCTTCTTGTCCCTTAATAATGTTTCTTTATTTTAATTTTTTGAAACTTAGTAACCCCTTGCATTTTAATGGCTTTACTGCCTAGCACGGTGTAAATTCAATTAAAAATAAATGCTGGACAACTGTGAACAACAGTGAAATGACGAGACAAAATGTACTGTATGCTTATCTCTAGTACCCCATGATATGACTAACTCTGACTGTTCATAGGTACAGGCCCTATACTTTATTGAATGTGATTTATCTTTACAAATAGTTACAAGGGAATTTCATTGTGTTTTTATTGCTATATTGCAAACCCCGAGTTGATAGGAGGAAGATATGAATTCAAAGCTTTTTTAAAAATTAAAAAATACCCTTTAATATTGAGCCCTCTTCCCTGATAAATATTCTTCTTCTATGAAGGATATGGGCCTCCATGGCTTTCCACAATCTCCTATCCTTTAAATCCCTTAGCAATGTTTGTCCATTTGCCAAGACTTCTGTTTCCTGTTCTGGCATTCATTCATTCATGCAAGCTTGTTAGGGAGGTGGTCAGCTGCCTTCCCCTGTCCATTTTTGCTTTGTGAGTGTCAAATTCTTCAAACCCTCCTTCCTCATGATGTTCAAAAAATTCCAGCTTTCCCTTTCTTTCTTTTTTCCATTTTTTCTTAAGACTTCCTCATTGCTTACATGCTCTGTCTATGTCTCAGCATATTTCTATAGAACCACATTTCTGTTGCTTCAAGTCTTCTCTTCATCTCTGAGATAACTGTCCAGCATTGATGGCCATATAGAAGGATTGATATTAAATAGCAGTTCAGTGTCACCTTTTCATTGCTTCTAACAAATTTTCCTGTTTCTTATTAATTTGCTTAACTTTTGGAAGGCATCTTTTGCAAAGAAATTTTAAGCTAATATTCATATAAAGACCCGGGTTCAAATCTCACTGTGGTCATTTAATCAGGAAGGTGACTTCTTGATGGTATTGGCCTGGGGAGGTGATCACTGCATGCAGCACATTCTGGAAATTGTCTGAAAACCATACTAAGGCTTGTGTGTGAAATTGGGTAGATGGAACTGTTCAGAAGTTGTCTGTGGTTGTGCTGGCATGAAGTCACAAGTCATTGTAAACTAGGGTTTTGTGCATATTGGTGTTGTTCAAACTACTGATTATATCAGATTATGCGTTCTCTCCCAGAAACTGGTAAGTTCAGCATAGATGCAGTATAAACCACAGCTCGATTCTGTGGGTGTTGAACAGTATGTATAGTGTAACACATCTTCTCTGGATTTGCATGTTAACATCTGTTTTCTGGTAGATGTCACTGTAAATTGACTGAAATTAAGACTCTTCAGATCTCCACCACCTTTCTCTCTATCCTCAAGCCTACATAGTTGCCATGGTCTGGACAACCTCAAGCTTCCATTTCATCTGATTTTGAGTTTAATGTTTTTAACAGAGTTTCAAGTTGGTTAATTATTCTGAGTAAGATTCTAACTTCATGTCTCACACTTACTTTGCATTGCCACCCTTTTTTTTTTTTTTTTTTTTTTTTTTTTTACTTTTTTTTTTTCTTCTCAACAGGAGAAGACAGGTTCACCTATCTTCCAGGTCACACATCTCCTCAGTTTTTGAACAGGAATAAAAGTTTATCCCTTGTTTCCTGTTTAGGATTGGATTTCAAGTTCCTTCTAAAGTCTATTTCAGCTCTATATGTCTAACTTCTCTATCTGCAATTTTATTCACTAATTATTTTTCTCCTCAATAGGAGTAAATAAGTTTGTTTATTATCTGATTCACACTCCTCCCCGGTTGGGGCTTGAGGAATTTTTGTTCCTAGCCTGGGTGTACACACACTCGGACTCCCCACATTAAACCAACCTTGTGTCACAATGCAACTTCATGTGCAGGGAGGGGGTTTGAGTAAATACCAAATTACTATAGAGCTGGGATTTTTTAATCTCTGAATTTTGTAGGAGGATTGAGCTCCAATTTCACATTTATTCATATAAATTCCATATGTTTTACTTAATTAGCTATTATGTTTCTCTTACTCTTCAAATGTTGAATGTATAACTAATTCTAATTTCTATTTTCCTATCTTTACACTATATTAATTTTAACTTTATAAATTGTTCGCTATTCTGTCACCCATAAAATAAAAATAATTGTTTGCATGGAAAATAAAGATCTATGTACATCAAATCATCTTTAAATTAAGTTGCAGCAGAAGAATTATCGTTGAACTTGTAAAAGGTAAGCTTAGACATTAATTCAATACTTAAATGCAGCAATCAATTTTGAGTTCTCCTGTAGTTTATTGATGACTATTGCATCTACTCCTCCCTACCTATAGTGATGATGGCCAAACCAAGAGTCCTCTACATGAGCTAGATTAAATGTCGCCCAATAGGGCAGCTTTTAAGCTAGCTTATAATAAAATGTGCACTGCAATTTTGAATACAAACGGAAAATAAGAGTTACTTCCTTTGAACCATGAAAGCAATGATAATGGCTAGTATAATGTATTAATATATATTTTTAACCTTGCATAATCTGGCAACCCTGAATCAGAGATCAATGAAAATTGTTCCTTGTGCCTAAATTTTCTAGGGCTTTTGAATGAGCTATGAATCATTGAAATCAAATCAGTGGGAATGAAGGAGTTGCTCAGACATACACATGCACAAATGCACACACATACACTGTATTTATATATAAAGTACATATCAATATAAGATATACTTTAGTATATATTAAAATTGAAACAGCTATATATCTTGTTTACGTTGTAGTAGTTATTGGTTCAGACTTTGTGATGTCATTTGTGGCTACGTGCTATTGGAAAATGCTTGGCGTGCCACAGATTGCCGAACCCTGGGTTACTGAATTCATGATATGATGTCAGTAAGGAATTGTGTCTGAGAAAGAATCGTAGAAACAGATGGAGGCCTGATCAATCCAGTCATTAGAAACTCTTTAACTATTTTCAGTTTACATTTGCAGAATTAATTATCATGAAAATATATTAAATGGTTAGGAAATTAATGACTTATGGAATCATTGAACACTTGACTGTTTACTCACTGGCAAGAACAAGAGAAGATCAAAATTAATGTTTAGAAACCTTCTCACCTTAATCATTCAAAGCCAAAAACAATTTCGCTGTCTGAATTTCTGGTACAAACTAATATGAGAGGCCACAGAAAAGTTGTAGTTTCAACTAAGAATCCCCGAAAAAAATTCTTATGTTTACTCTGTCAGATTTTGGGAAATTTGGGAAAATTTCTCTGCACCCCCTTATACTATTATATATATATATATATATAAACTATTTATATTTTCACTATTTACATTATTTGTATTTTCTTTGTTTTTTAATCATAACATTTCAGCCACTGAATCTCCAGCTTTTAAATTCAGCAATCTTCTAAAAGACATTAACCATTATCACCCACTATATGTACAAAAAGTTTATCTTGCCACTGAAGGTGACTCTGATTCATGAACAATAGTGTGTTTAACTTTCATAGATGTGTTGTCATATCCTGCTATGGCAACAGAAAACAACTTTATGTGAAATTAACAATATGGATACTGCAATTGAGGTCTGTCTATATCTCTGAGATGAAATATGATGATTACTTGCATTGTTTACCTTATTTGAACTGTTATCATCATATTCATTGTTAGATTCACAATGCTTCAGCCATTGTACACTCCTCAAGGATGCATGGTCCAGTAGATAAAGATGTTGGTTAATTCCATTGACTAGACACAAAGAGTTCCGAGTTCAATACTAGGCCACAGCAGTGGTGAACCAAAAACTTGGAGAGTTAAGTTAAAGGGAAGTAACTGAGACATCCAGAAGAGGCATGGCACGTGGGACTAGAACAATCTACCCTAGTGGATGAAATAAAGGGTTCAGTTTGAAATTCCAATTATCTGAAGAAGGGTTGAAACGTTGTGAATATGGAAATGAATAACAATCTGAATAATGTAAATAATGCATGCAATTGCGGTTTTGAAAAAGAATGCAGCAGAAAGAGAATTGATATTAATAATGCAGGTTAAAGGTTAAACACGGCCCTTTATTTGATTAGTGGCTAAAAAAAAGCTGAAAGATGGAAGAGCTGAATTTTGATTGTAGTCTGGTTCGTTATACTTCTTTTCATGCAAATACCCTTGGGAAAGGTATAAATCCATCTCCTTCCTCCAGCTATGGGTTAAATAGAACTTTTATCTGGAAATTCATTGTTACTCTAAAGAAAAAGAAAGTTAATGCAACATTCACTTGCAAAAAAAAAGGGTTATTTTTACAATCCAAAATGATTTGGCTTTAATTATTTGGCACAAATGGTTAAAAAAAAAACAAAAAACAAATCAGTCAGTATTTAATCCACAGGAGTATACCACACGCTTTCCAAGATCTATCATATTCAGTGTCCTTTCAAAGGTATGTTAAACACAATATTTCATTTGATCCACATCAACATACTGTGCTCTTCAATAGAATTTCAGAACAGTGATTGATTTTTTATGGGTTATCAACCTTTTGCAAGTTATTTAAAGCCAGAAAGTATTTTTAGATTGTCAGAATGTTTTTGAGATGATAATGATTTATTGATACAAATCCTACTGATTAATCCATAGTTTACAGCATCAGGAAAAGAGAGTTGACATTTTTTGGACACATGAGGAAAGAGGGCTTGGAGAACTTAACACTCATGGGGGAAAATTGACAGCAAGAGATATAGGGGAAGCAGCGAGCAACTTACCTGACGAGCTTGTGTGAATGGATGGTGAAAAGTGAGGGGGACTTTAGCAAAGGGAGAAAAACTGCTAGGAGTCACAAGGGTTAGGAAGTTGTGGAGAGGCATGATCACCTATGTCCTGAAGAGATGTGGTACATAGAAGAAGGCATTAATGGGTTAAAATTGCACAGCTATTTAACATCTCTGTTTCTCTCTCTCTCCTCTCCCTCTGTGGGAGAGCCACAGCCTGACAATGCTAGGGCCACAGCCTCACTACAACAAATGTTACTGCTGCGGTTTCTCTAGCAAATATGTTGTAACCGGGTGGATTTATCAGCTTCATACACAACTGGTTTTGAGTTCAAAGTTATCCTTCTCTCCCCAAACAAGTCTGGAGATCCTAGTTTGCCTTTCTATTTAACCATTAGCTGGAAGGGGGAAATGGATACAACCCTTTCCCCAAAGGTATTTGTGTGAAAGTGAGCACAACAAATTCAGCTGGAATTTGAACCTGTTAATTCCCCTCTCAAAGTTCTCCACCGAGATACCTCCAGGAGATAACTGATAAATGACATCCATTAGACATGGCACGTGGAACTGGAACAGTCTACCCCAGCGAGCGAAATAAATGGTTCAGTTCAACATTCCAACCACCTGAAGAAAGCCGGAGTGTACAACGGCCGAAACGTGATAAATATGGCGACAAAGATGAGGACAATAGTCCGAATAATGTAAATAGTGTATATAATACCTCATCTCAGAAATATAGACAAGTCCTTATACTCTTTCATTATTCCTTTTCTTTGTGTTTTTAATCTTTCTGCTCTGAGTGTCAAAAGCTAATGCATCACAAATTATCCCATAAAGAGAAATTAAAACAAAGAAATTGCAAGTTGTATATAAAAGGATAAGAGTAAAAATAAGGCCTAACCTGTAACGTCCCCAACAGGAACATGGTACAGCCTTTTTGGGACACATTGTGCCATCCTCCATGGTCGGACAAACCGCAAGTGGATATCGCATCCACCTTTGCGGTGAGCTTAGCAGCAACGAAGTCTTCTTACCAACGGGCTGGCATATGATCACCAAGGGCCCCTTAAGTCATCAGTCATTTCTTCCTGTGATAAAGGGAGATAATCGCCTCCTGATTTCCTACTCATCAAAATTAGTAAAATAAAGCTGAAAAAAAAATAAGGTATATTTTAAATGAAATTATTTGACAGATTCTATATAAAAAAAAACTTGTTCATCAAACAGCTCTCAGATGTAAATGTTGAAGCCAAGTCGAGAAAGTATATGTAGATAATATTTATTTACCAAATAAGAATGACTTTTTAATTAGTTAACTTCCTCCACGTAACAATCACAAAGCTTTGCGACCCACGATTCCACGCTACATCAGAGATACAACCTATTTCTTAAAATCTTTTTCAAATAAAAGATTTCCAAACTGTTCCTTCTTTGTGACTATGGATGTAACATCCCTATACTCCAATATTTCACACGAGGAGGGAATGTAATCTTGTAGAATTTTTTTTTTTACATACAAGTGGCTTTCAGAAATATAACATATAAGACATCCACAATAAAATTCATACTCATAACAATTTCGATTTCAACAGCCACCATTTTCTTCAAGTCAGATGGAAGCTAAAATGGCTCCCAGCTATGCGAACATATTTATGAATACCTTGGAATGAAATATGTTAAGTAGATACCACCTAGAACTTCTTCATTATCTCAGATGCATAGACAGTATTTTTTTTAATGGAACACACGGCGAGAATGCTCTCTTCATGACTTCAAACAATGCATCAACAATTTTCACGTCATCATCAAATTCATAATGGCATATTCCACCACTTACACTGGTACGTCTAAAAACACACACATCACTATATACTAAACTTACAAATAGTAATTGCTACCTAAATTTTAACAGCTGCCACTCTACCAACCTAAAAAAAGAAAATCAATAATCCGTAGCCAGTGTTTACACATTAAATATATCTGTTCTGACAATGGTGATTACAAAATACACATAGGATAAGTATTCAATTACTTTCTCAATGGAAATTATCCCATTATAACTATAAAAAAATCAATCACCAAGACTTCCAAACACAATAGAAATACTTTTCTAACCTACAAAACAAGAACAGTTCCAGAATTCTCATCGTTTTTTATTTCAATTGCAATATTCACAAGCTCTTATATCTTGCAAAAGATTTCTAGAATATAAAACTTGACCACAATTAATAAGATATTTAGTGAAAGCCGACTTAATGCCAGGCGACAACCGCCAAATCTACATGTACTCTTTACATAATCTAGAATACAAAAATCACCCCCTTACAAAGGTAATGTCACGTGTAATAAACCTTGATGCCAAGCTGTTAAACTTTTTATCGCTAACAGTATTTTTAAGTCACCTGGCACGCATATAGTAATCAGACCTCCTCCTTGGACTTGTAACACTTCAAATGCAAAAAAAAAAAAAAAAAAAATGCAAAAAAGGAAATGATATTAGCGAAACAGTTATGAAATTCGGTTACTAACTCTAAAAAAAAAATCTATCAAAGACAATAACATCAACTTTACTGTAGCTGCACATTTCAACCAACCGGACCATAGCATTGATAACATCGGATGCGCCCTTTTAGAGTCTTCATATAAATGTCAACAAGAATGCCAAAAAGTCCGAGTTAAAATAAATATTTAAAATAAATTCACACATTCTGTAATTAAAAAGGAATTCGGGCAAAAAGAAAGTTTCCATAGAAGGCCTTCTACAAACCCTCTGCAACACAAATCGTCACAAGCAAACAACTAGTCCAAAATTATCAGATTTTTTCAGTGATACAGTGTAACCCAGATATAGAGAGTTGTCGGGACCGGAGAAGTCTCTTATATCCGGGTTTGGTCTATTTTGTTTAGGTAAGTATGGCTCTAATTTGGGACCAGAGAAAATCTCTCTTATATCCGGGTTACACTGTATAACATATGCAGAAAACAGCAAATTCCCCGGAAAAGAAAGTACTACTTCATTTTTTTTATTTCTCCTCTAGTAGTTAAAAGAAGGGAAGCGTGTCCAAAAATTCCGATTTTTAACATTTTTCTTGTCATGCTGGCATTTGGTCAAACGACCTACTCATAATCTATATAAATAAAGCGGAATATATGTGTGTCCGTCCGCCCGTTTTTCGATCTTGCCGAATCTTAAACAACCTGAAGTAACAGGTAGTAACTACTATAGTTATACGCGATTAAAAATTAAATAAAATTACACTTTTGTATTTCAAGATATTTTTGGTGT
This sequence comes from Acanthosepion pharaonis, assembly GCA_903632075.3. Taxonomy (NCBI): domain Eukaryota; kingdom Metazoa; phylum Mollusca; class Cephalopoda; order Sepiida; family Sepiidae; genus Acanthosepion; species Acanthosepion pharaonis. The sequence goes on along the minus strand of CAHIKZ030001060.1, from coordinate 125,972 downwards.
AATTTTGGTAAATATATCTGTTAAAATGAGATGTCAGTGTTACTTTCATTTTAGCGTAATTTAGACAATTTATCCATCACACCCAGTATGTTGTATCCCAAATATTGAGCACTTACACACACTAATATATATATATATATATATATATATATATATATATATATATATATATATATATATATAATATACACACACACACAAGTGAACATAGAAGTCAACACTTAGAGGCGACAGTCTGTTTCATGCTAGATGCAATCGTCAAGCCACGAGTGCTGTTATTTTTCTCGGCTATTTAGCCGAGAAAAATAACTGCATGAAACAGACTGTCGCTTCTAAGTGTTGACTTCTATGTTCACTTTACATTTTATTTTACACACGCTCTATCTCTGATATTGAGCACTTTATCCCATAAATATAGCATATCTTAAGACTATATTTCTTTATATATATATATATATATATATATATATATATATATAAAAAGAAAGTTTGCCTACATATGCTGTTTATGTAGCCAGTGAAAGCAATGAGAGGGATAAAACTGGACCATAGCATTAATAGTATTAGATGTGCCCTTTTAGTTTCTTCATTTAAATGCCAACAAGAACACAGAAAGTCTGAGTTAAAATGCAGTTTTTAGAATAGATTCATATATTCTAGAACTTGGATTTCCATAAACGTTCAGCAAGTGTTGATGTATGTTGATGGGTGATATTTTTTCTACATGGATGAATTCAATGACACACTGCTGTTGTCCACAGACTTTTATATCAGATGCCATTTTGCCAGTTTGCCACTCAGATACTATCGGGTAACAAGGCAAATAGGTTAATATGTGGGAACGCTCAACCTATATTACTGATATAATGGAATGTGTGTACACCTGTGTTCCCCCTCACTGGAATATGATTGGTTGGTGTCCGTCATAAATACCGACGGACGTGTAGGAGAGTCAACGCCTTAGTCTGAGAGCTAAGTCTATAACGACACCCATTGGACTACGCCATTAATCTACACTTCTTACCTGAGACTACGACGCGTACCAGTCGATTACTGCTACCGTATTCTACTTGGTTATAGTAGCCAAAACCACTTAGCTACTTCGTTCAAATATATCCCTTTCCGGGACATATCAATTACCATATCACCAACATCCAATCCTGATGTTGTGCGCTAAAATGATAAATTGTGAGGTATTTCTTTCGGAGAGAATCTTTCCCCATATTCTTGATTTATGAAACAATATCTCGGACAGAACTCTCTAGATTGGACCTCATCATTTTCGTCCTTTTGCAGTGCAGAAACTCAAAACATATCCAAATTCAAATCAAGTAAACAATTATTTTAGAACTAATAAGAATAGTTTCTTTCGAACTAAAAACAGATTATTTGATCTGACTAACGTTTATACGCTGTCCACCAGTTGAGTTAGAGTCGAGTCTGTTCGTTCGTCCCTCATGCGTCACACACACACACACACACACATATATATATATATATATACTCTATCATTGAGCACACAGCCCACACAGTCAAAAAAGTCGACTGTCCACTTCGCAACCTACACGCACACACACTCGGCCGGTGCAAAGGTTTTATGCCGCTCCCCCAAATCTCTGGTATGAGCCCCCCCTCTACTACATCTAATTTTTCATAAGGTAGTATTCATATAAAATACAAATTTTATTTTAACCTAATTATATACAATAATGTATCATTTTGCTATATAGGTGAACAATTCAACTAGAAAAATTGAAAATAAATACAATGTATAAATACAAATTAGAGACATGTCATAATAGATCATTCCAAATTAAATAAATGAATGTTTTGCAGCAATTTTTATATCAACTCGAGATTTTTCTCTTTAAAAAATTGAATAATTTTAGCACATTCAATATCATGGATAAAAAAAAGAAAGTGAATTTTGTATTTTTTTTTTTTCTTTCTTCTTCCGAGATTTAGCATGAACAAAACAAATTCACGGATTTGTACAAAAATAAGACCCCAGCAGGACATCAAAATTCGCAAAAAAAATTTCATCATTTAATAGTTTATTTTGTAGTGTATTATAAATGTTGGTAGAAAAAAAGCAAATGTTGATAAGATAGCGAAGGTCAGAAAGCACTGGTTGGGGAGAGGAGCTTCTGGGTAGTACGCACTGGCCCTACACACATACACACAGCATTAGTGTAACGTTTTCCAGCAACTGACTAATTTCTTGTTCACAGAAACATCACAGCGACATCTATCAGAGAGATGAAATTTAAATTTTTATTATTGAATTATTCCAAAATTTTAACACATTAGCATATCAAAAACTGAGCACAAATAGTTATTAATTTAAAAATAATAATAATTACACCCTTGTGCAAATTAATTGAAACAAAACGAATAATTCCGTTATTATTTACTTTTTTCGTATTTTCCCAATGAAACATGACCCATTGCACATGTTATTACTCCGTATGTCCATTCCATGAAGTAGTTCCTTGCAGATTGACCACAGATTCTCGATTGGATTTAAATCAAGAGAGTTTCCGGCCCGGTTTATAGTACTAAGGATTGCCAGTGTGTTCGTGTAGCATTACAATTTTTGTACGCTTCCTTGGAGTAATGTTCATCGCAGACATTGACCGTAGGACAACTAATCGACAGTCGAAACAAGTGTTTGGCCATGATAAAAATCTGATGCAATTACGGATGACGCAATATTTTTTTAAGTCCAAAAGAATTTCATCATATACGCTAAAATAGATTCGTATTACTGCACACCACTGCAAATGACCTAATCCGAGTAAAAAATAGAAATCTATTACACTCCAGTGGGTCTAAAACTGACCGTATTGTAAAAGAAAAGAAAATAAAGCAGTTGTTTCAATTAATTTGCATAAGGGTGTATAGCTATAATATTATTCATAACTACATGTACAAGAATGTCGCTTTTGATAAAAGTTAAAAAATAACCATAAATAGGTATAGAAAATGTGTATATTGTTGTAATTCCTTTTCCCACAATATAGCTATTTGTGCTATATTATAATGTTTGTTACCCAAACAATAATAACACTGAATTTTTTTTCACATTAAAGTATATTTAATCACATCTCCCTGTCGCGATCTGTCAAAAGGAAAAAAAAATAATTTCACACTGTCTTCAGAGACAAAAATTGTGTATCACTTGTTAAAAATAATGATTTCAAGTTTTGTCTTCTCGTTCTTATGCTCACACATTGTTTTAATTTAATTCCAACTTTTTGTTTTTGCTCAGTTATCAAAAGGCTATAGTTTTGTTGGTGGTAGACAATTTATCTCGATATAGAATTAAGTGACTGTCAACAGTACTCTCCTCTGCCTGCAAGTGTTCTGTTTGCTGGTATATTAATGTATCCTTTTATTTTGATATTTACAAAATGCTACAATTCATTCAAGATAAAGTTTACAGATTTTTCACTGGGTACTCCACCCCATATATGTGCTGTTCGTTTGTACGGATTGTTGAGGAAAAAAAATAGAACACTCAGATCAGTTTCAAATCAAACATAACATTTCTTTCATAATTTCTTTCTGAACTTCCCAGGCAACGATAGTCTGACCCCTCCCATGGGAGCATTTACTTAGCAATCTCAATAAACTATACAAATAAAGCCTCAATCTTAAAAAAAGTTCCCAGATGCTTCTTGATGTGAAGATATATATTTTTCTCCTCAAATGAAAATATATAAAGTTTCTTTTTCTTGTCTACAGTGAAAGAGTACAGATTATTGCCAACTATAAGAGATTTTTTTTTCATGTGTGCATTCAATTATAAATATATATATATATATATATATATATATATATATATATATTTATAATTAAAAAAAAAGCAATTATAATTTATAAATTCATGAATCATTCATACAAAAAACAAATATAGAGGTTAATGATTTAAATGGCGAGAATACATCATCGCAAACAATATAAATAAGATACACCAACCCCGAACCTGTATATGAACAATATGATCCCTGTTTATAAATTCCAGTTGTATAAGGTCTTTTTAATTTTTAATTTTTTACAAGCTTTCGTCTGTTCCTACAGAATTTATGATTCATGAATTATATATATATATATATATAATTATTTACAACAAAAAAAAATAATTAAAAGTAATATATCACAAATTTCCAATCTCCTATACAAGACCAATGTTGTGTAGGAGTGTACTTGCCCACTCGGAGAATGTTTCCCCATAAATAAAATAAAAAAAAATAAAAAAAGTCTTACATAGGATACATCGCAACCACATTCTCACGGAGACGAACTTGACACCCGTTGGACCAGAGTGTCATCAGACAACACACAAATAATAAGCAGGATGAAGAACAAAACCGAAATACTAGTAATATAAAACCATGAAACTCTTGATCCTCGAAGCAATACTCATGCAACAAAAACAAACATCTATAAATAAAAATATATATAATTTAACTGGCCGCATCGTCAAATGTAAAAACATACACATTCTTTGCCTACGTCACTACATTCACCAACTCTACAGAATTCAGCATTTATCTCTGCCTACGCTGGTGATAACTCAAGAAAATCGAAAGCTTTGACAATATTTTTCCCAAAATGACTTTGGAGAGTTTCTGAAAAGGGTTATCCGTAATTTGGTAAAGGTGATCGCTAAAAAAGTGTTGTCTTTAATAACATTTGCCTTATATATCTATGTATTATATAAGTGGGCAAGCGGCGACAGTTTGTTTGTAGATTTCAGAAGATTGCATTCAAGCGTGAAACAGACTGTCGCCCCTTGGTGTTGACCTCAGTCTTCAATTTTACAAACACTGCATCCCTGTTATTGAGCACCCTGTGCACGTTTACTCCATAAATATACCCTTGTGTAAATTAATTGAAACAACCACTTTAGTTTCGTTTCTTCCACCATACGTTCAATTTTAGATCCAATGGAGTGACAGGATGTAATCGATTTCTATTTTTTCCTCAGATTAGGTCATTTACAGTGACGTGCAATAATATGAATCTGTTTTCGGGGTGTACAATGAAATTTGGCCTTGCGTCATCCGTGATTGCATCAGATTTTCATAACGCCCAAACACTATTGTCTCGACTGTCGATTAGTTGTCCTATGGCCATTGACTGCAATGGACGTTACTCCAAGGAAGCGTACGAAAACTGTAACGCTGCACGAACACACTGGCAATCCTTAACAGTGAGCAAGTCAAAGTACACTAGACTGGCCTAGAAACTCTCTTGATTTAAATCTAATCAAGAATCTGTGGTCAATCTGCAAGGAACGACTTCGTGGAATGGACATATGAAGTACTAACATGGAAAAATATGAAAAAAAAGTGCAGATTCCATCAGAACCATACTAGTGAAAAATACCAAAATAATAACCCCATTCATATATAAAAAAAGTATTAAAAATAATGTAAGCTTTAATAATAATAAAAAAGAAAAAGCCAACATTTAATAATATTAATTTCGAACACGGTCACAATGTGCTGTGTTCAGAAAATAAAACTTCCCTATTATTCTAACTACATATATACACCCAATTAAAAAGCAAAAATAAAATCACCCTTGATAATGGCTAAAAGTATAGCTGAAAGCACTCGGAATGATAGAACATTTGGACAGTTTCTACACACTCTGTGTCCAAAAAAGAAAACACTTGTTAGAACACAAGAAAAATCAAATAAAAAGCTTAATCGTAGTACCTTGTCTGTCATCTTTAATGAAACACACACACACATATATATATATATATATATATATATATATATATATGTGTGTGTGTGTGTGTGTGTGTGTGTGTAAAAATTTCAGATAGAATATATCTCTAAAAGGAAAACTTACCTTAGACGACACATTTCGTCCTCTGAGGGACTTTATCAGTTATTTATATAGACAAGAGCAAAAATGTTGTTCGTTTTTTAAAATCCATTTCTGAAAGAATTACTCTTTCCCAAGCCAACATACACGATTATAAAAATGTTTAATATTTAAAGAAAACGTTTAAATTCATAACCTTCTGTTATTTAAAATATATAACACATAAATTAATCCCAAACTAAAATAATCTAAATATTAATTTGAATAAAAATTTCAAGAACATCGTTTACTCATTTGCATTTATTAGACATTAAATTATGTCACTTAGCATCTTCCAAAACTTATCGAGACATTTTCAGCTAAAATGATGTTTATGAGCGTTTCTCAAATTGAAAAATTTTGGAAAACTAACATTTTTACTCTTGTCTATAAATACTTGTTACAAAAATCCCTCAGAGAATGAAATGCATCTGCTAAGATATATATATATATATATATATATATACACACACACACACACACCGGGTGTAACAGCAAAATTGTCCAAATACTGTAACAGCATAACTGTCCATCACACATGTTTAATATCTTAAAAAAAATCAACTAAGTTTCTTTTTCCCAGGTTTTTAGATAAGACGTTGAGCCATCTTGACAACATTTATCGTAAACATCACTGAAAAACCCTTTGAGTTATTCAGCTAGAAACAGAACGGGTTAAAATTGTTTTGTATTAGCCCCACTGTCTTCCAAAATGAGCAATGTTGGAGGAAAAAAATTATTCAGGCCTTCAGTTATGGTACGGACATTCCATCTTTAAAGTTTATTTAAGAAGCATCAAAAAGAGCGAACAGTAGAGAGGAAAACTGGATCAGAAGATCACAACAGCAATAAGGATCATTATTTCAACTTAGAGCTAAAGAAATCAATTAGAAAAGATCCAACTCAATCCATAAAACGTTTGGCACGTGAAAGAGGAGTTTCCCCTATGGCATTCCAAAAAGCAATGAAAAAAAACTTCAAAATGAAATTGTATATGAAAAGTGTGAGGCATCTTGTTACTCCAGGACAGAAAGTTAGACGGTTAGAGAGGGCGAAGCTCATCTTGAATCAGTTGGAAAATGATCCTGGAATAATATATATATATATATATTTGAACTTTATTTACATCCTTCATGAGCTTCTGATCCTTAGCTATGATTAATTAATGTTACGCATGTCATTTTCACTTATGATCAATTTCATCACGATTCTTCTGTTAATTTTGGAGAGTAATTATTCATTCTTATTGCTCAATAGTGTTATAAAAACCTTGGAGAATTCCATTAAGATATCTTTAATCATTTCTAAGATACAATGGTTCAAATTTTAATCTAACAAATGGATTATTTTGTTTTTACACCTGGTATGAGAAAATGATATATAAATTTTTATATATCAAGAACAATTTTAGGAAAATATATGACAAAATACAATTGAAAAGAATCTATTTAAGCTTAACAAAAATTTGTTGCAACTACTATTAAAACAAGAGTTAATAAAAAGCAAAATAATAATGAGAAATTTACACTATCACCTGTAATAATTGCAACGAGTCATAGGCAGGAGAAACCTCAAGGAATTTCAGTAAAAGATTATATGAATACAAAGAAGGGATCTTTTACAAAACTATACACTCACTGCATTATTTGATAACCATAATTTTGATTAAAAAAATACTACTTTAGTTAAAAGAGAAAGCTAGGACGAAATTCCATTAATTACTTGATCGTTCACAGTAAATTTGTATCCAAGTCCTTACTACATTTCACCTTTCTTGGCAGATCTTTTATCACTATGTTAGTTATTTGATAACAAAAGTGCTTAAAAATAGAGTAAAAGAAACTAAATGAAATCGACTAGACTATGTATCCAAGAAACATTAAAAAAAAATCAATTTAAAATTTTAGCGTCCCTTCTTCATGTGCATGTGTAATCACCTCAACGTAAGTATCCATTTACTCGGATGGTAAAGGACTTAACAAAGAGGACACTTTAATCATTAGGAAGCAGAAATCTATTTTTGTGTAACTATTATCATGGCTTATTAGAACACAATCAAAATGTTTACCCTAAGTTGACTCGTTGATGTTTTCTACAGCCTATCAACCTTTTGCAGGTTATTTAAAGCCAGAAAATATTTTTAGAGTGTAAGAATTTTTTTTTCTTGAGATAATAATGATTTAGTGAAATAAGTATTACTAATTAACCCATAGCTAGGGGGAGGAGAACTGGATACATACCTTTCCCAACGATATTTGCGCATAACGAACCCAACTGGAATTGGAACTTGGCTCTCCGATTAACAATTTCGAGCCATTATCCATTACATCACCCACCCATAAAGGCTTACAGCACCTGATTTTCCCAAGCAGTCACCCATCTAGGTACTGACCAGGTTCGACGTTGCTTAACTTCGGTGATCTTACGGGAACCGGCGTTTCAACGTGATGTAGCTGTAAGTCCATTGCACCATTCGCACATCTAATCTTACCTGGTATTCTCAATTGGTCACCCGTAATGACCAGGCTCGACTTTGCTTAACTTCGGCAGTCGTACGGGAATTGGTGTTTCAATGTGATATGGGCGTAAGCCGTTTATTCTATAATCGGGCATTATTTTCGGAACAACCTAATAGCACGCAATTTATAATACAGCTGAAAAGACAAGCGCTGTTACAGGGAAGATTCATTTCATGCTTTTTCATTTCTCACTGAACACTGGCAAGTATTTCTTTTTTTGAGGGACAACAGTAACAGTCGGAGATGATCTATATTCCAGGTGAACTTGAATGGCTGGGAGTTGAGATGCATGAAAAGTGTTGTTCTCTTATGGAGAATATTGAACCATGTTTTCATCAGCGTTGTTGCATCAGACTAATTATTTATTTAAGAGTTGCTTATTGATTCGGGTTTAGCAATGAGAGGATGGTATGAGTCGTTATTTTCTCTTTATTGTTCGACTCATTTCAAAAACAACTTCTGTCCATTTACAGCTCATAGTAATTCATTATAATAATAATATGTATATACCTTTTTTTTATTTTTTTGTAAAGGGTGTTCCAGTAACTTGGACCGATTTTAAATGTGAATTAAATTTAAACATCTAGTGATTTTTTTTTTCTTTTTCTTTCAGATTTAACAACTTAAGTCTTTGGCAATTTCAACCATCAACAATCAAACAATGTGTTAAAGTTATCGAAGCCCATTACGAAAATGGACGTTCAAACAAATGCATTTCACGCACTTCGCGATTTTTTTTGATTTTTTTGGTCAATAGAATCAACCAGCCGAGATGACAATTGGAAACGTTGTAATGTTGTTATGGAGAGGTTCAATAACTGCGCGCGATGACGAATAGAGGTGTCTGTATTTTCGGACAGATTACCGTGCACTGCAGCAATATTTTCAGCTGAACGGCGTAAACAAGCACGCAATGGTGTTTTCACATCTGCCACCGACTCAGTTTGTTTGAATTTACGAACAATTTTTCCAATTGCACTCTTGAAACTTTAACACGTTATTTCATTATTAATCTGTCCGTGGTTGAAATTGCCAAAGGCTTAAGTTGTAGATTCTGACAGAAAAAGAATAAAAAATCATCAGACGCTTAAACTTAAAAATCATCAGACGCTTAAACTTAATTCACATTTAAAATCGGTCCAATTTATTGGAGCATATTTTACTTCAATTATCCGGACGTGAAACAAAGAGAAAAACTAGAAACATTCGAGTATTTTTCAATTATCTGAAATCAATCAGTTAAGTGCCATGCTTGGGACTTCATCTCTCTTGATTCATGACTGACTATGCAAAGATTTCCTGCAAGTAGGCTGTTGTTTCTTTCTGTGGTAGGTTGGTTGCCAACCATTACTATAGCTCAAAGTCTGTCCTGCTATTCAGCCCATAACTGGTTGGGGAAAAGAAATGAATTCATGCCTTTCCTAAAGATATAGGGTAAAGGAATGTAATGACACCGAGTGGAATTCATATTTGGCTTTCTGATATTTCAACCCAAGCCATTATTCATTACACCATTCAAATTAAACCCATTGTAATATTTAATCTCAGATAAGCTTTTTGAGAATTCCGACATCCATAGCCATCATTTCATAAAAAAACATTGATTAAATCAGTTCAATTAATACAAAGAATCTAAATTTGAATTATGACAGCTTGTCATGAAAGAGATTATGGCTTGCACAACTCTTAGTTGAACATAAAGAAAACAAATGACGCATTTTTTTATCAAATTTGAACAAGGTAAACCCTGAGCAAAGCATTGGAACATGTTATTTAACGATATGTCAAATTTATTTCAGGTAATGACTTTTTCTTCTTTTTCACAATGTCGGTATTCAATTATCCGTAATTTTGAACATTTTTCAACTTTTGTCCCAAGGTGTCCGAATAATACAAGAACTACTAAGTTTTTTAAGGTACAAAATTTAACGATAGCTATACATTATTCTTGGGACTACCCATACGGATTACCAAGTTTTTCATAACTTTTATATACAAGAATAATGGAACCTTAAAGTGGTCTGTTTTTCTTTTAATATATATATATATATATATATATATATATATATATAGGATTAATACAAATATAAAATTTGTTACTTAGCTGATTGATGTTATATTCCGCATCCCGACTCCAGAGTTTTATAGGCAAACCTTTTTTTGTAATCGTTCGGTCCACTCGTCAGGAGGATTCGGCAATATATTGTAATCATCAACTTCAGTTTGCTGAATTTTTTTCTTTTTTTTTTATTTTCATATATATATAAAATCCAGTGTCCATTCCCTTGTTATGCGCAAAGCATATCACACTAACTTCTTAGTGTTTAATTACAAAAAAAAAGGAAGAAAAAAACGAAAATCTCGCTGATTTTAATGTTTATTCAGAGTGGCTGCTGGAAACTTTTGCGCATACCTAACAAAAGTGTTGCTGTATGAGGAGAAATTAGTAGGTAAGATTAATTGATGATAAATTTCAAGAAGGCGAATCACAGCAGAAATCTGGTTTTCTGCTTCTTGCTTTTCTGCTTGTTGGAAACTCTCTTCTGTAGTTCAAGTTTTTAATGTACCGCTCCAGTAAGTACCTGACTCCACCTGTTATCATCTACCTTTACAAGAGCTAGAAAATGGAGTACTGCTGCCATAAATGGGCAAGAGCTGTCCAGTTTTCACTTTCCAGTTTCAGTAGAGCCAAAAAGCGTCCCTGCGTCTTTGTGGGTGACAAATTGTTTCCCATCCTACAACCCATTTCCCACATACAAAATATTGCAAGCTGCACGCTGCTCTATTTCCATGTAAAGAGTTCAGATGAACTACATTCCTTATTTCTAACCTTCTTGTCTAAGAACCACCATACCACACACATTAGAGCAAGCCACCGTCATTCACTTCGTAATGCATTGGTGGGATGTAAGTTCCACTTGAGCAGCTTCTTCCACAACCCGCTTCTTTGTGGAACTGAGTCCCTAGAGGATGTTTCCTCGATCACTATAATCTTAACCTGTTCAAGTCTAGGGTTAACTGTTATCGTCCACATATATCTGCATAAACTTTACCCGTTATTCTGTAAGCCTCTACCTCAAGTAACTACCGGGCCTTTTACAGTGTGAACATCATTGTAAAAAAAATCAAACAATCTGATCATTCTAACTAATAGTCTGTTAGCCTTCTACCTCGTTTTGGCAAAGTACTAGACGCTCTAATCAATAAGCATCTTACCTGGTTTTCTTTTAGACAATATGGCTTTCGCTTCTCTAGGTTAACTGCTGGTGTGTTAACGGTCATTGCTGAAAGACTCTATCAAAGCTTTCGATAAGAATGGTGAAACGATTAAAAAATTCTTTATTTGATCAAAATTCTTCACCAATTTTTAAATATTTTCATTTATATTCACAAATGACAAAAATAGGATTTACGTAAATCTCAACATAAAAACATATTTTAAGCAATCATTAGATATTTTTAATCGGATGATATCTCTTTTTACTATAAACGTTACGCTTATATATGTTCGATATCTTTTTTTTTTTTTTTGTTTTGTTTTTCTTATCAGTGAAACTAATGTCTACTGGCCAAGAAATCGATAGTCCTACTAAAGAATAATATGCCTCCCTGTATTCTTTTTTTTTCCCCATCAGGAAAACACTTAAGTTCAGTGTGCCTTAACATTAGGCCATAGAATGTCATGACGATAAAGCAAGATTCAATAACTCTAAGAAATGCACATTTCTTTTTGGGACATTTCGAGGTCGGCATCTGCTAAATTCACTTTCGTATCTGAGATGTAAACAAAATAATATTTAAGCAATTGATGGATCCACACACATACACACACACACACACACATACACACACACATCAATAAGTATGTAACCTAATGATAAAACGATTTATTTTACATAGTAAATATTTATTTTTTAACATAATCTCCTTCCTTGTCAATGCTCTTAATCCAACACAAAGGACAAACATAATACAGTGAACTTTCCTGATTTAAATTCAGCTAATAACCGTCGGAGTACGTAATTATTAATTCATTTTCGTACACACACATACACACACACATATATAATTAAATATAACAATGAAAAAAATATCCAAATGTTGGAAAATATTTGTTTTTGTTTTCACCAGAAATTAAAGCAAACATTTGAACATTAGAATGGCTCACGAGCAGACATAATAGACATTCATTGTCTGTTATATTTAATAATATATGTCTAGATAATGATCTGCTGCCCCAATACACATACACACTATATATATATATATATATATATATATATATATATATATATATATATATATATATATACTAATAGAGCCAGGCGTTGCCTGGGGATGTAACAATAAGAGATAGATCAAGTGTCGACCATCATAAAGACTAAAAAATAAAATTGACAAAGATTGTTTAAGGTTGACGGACACGCATGTCTTAGTTTGTTTTTTTTTGGGGGGGGGTTACGAATTGATCAAACAAAAACATTGTTTTCAATCGTTATGAGTCTACCGATAGAATAGAATTTTATTATAAACAATTGTCTTGTAAATGGAATTTTTAAAGCATTCTGAATGCAAAAATAAAGAAAAAAGTGTGCAAGACATTAAGAAACATTGCCTGCCAAAAACAAAAGTGAAGTTTTGTTGAAATCGGTTGAAAAATGTAGGAAATCCGATCCCATATATAAACGAACACACACACACACACGCGCGCGCGCGCACACACACACACACACAACCTGGGTTTTATAATAAGTATAACTCGATATGAGTTGTCCCCCTTTCATTCTGGCGACAGTGATGCTTCTTAATCGTGTTTTCAAATTTTGTACAAAAACAATTGTGTTTTTCCAATTTTTGGCACTGTCAGAACTACCACAAGGTAACTTTACGTAGTTCTCTGAAGTTTTGTTGAAATCGGTTGAAAAATGTAGGAAATCCGATCCAATATATAAACGGACACACACAACCTGGGTTTTATAATAAGTATGATATATATATATATATATATATATAAACGTGTATGCATAATATTCAGTATAATATTTTTATATGCCTACTGGCATATGAAAGGAAATGTTTTACGCTCTAAAAAATGTAAAAAGCATGAAAATACATTGCTCACTGCCTAAATACGCCTAGATTTTTAAAGTATAAATTTATTGCAATTTGTTAAAATCCTTTCACTCGAAGCCTGATGAGTCAGAAAACAAAAGTTTGTCAAGATCTGCTGTGTTCTTTGTTTTTTAATTTGATTTTGTGTGTATGTTTTATAACAGTTGACATTGATCAAAAATAATATATTAGTCCTGGGTATGACGACAAACCACATCCGGCAGCAAGACCTCTGATCGGAAGATTGGAGGTTTTGAGTAGCGTGGAACCACCTCTTAATTGCTGTCGATCCCAGGTTCACATAGAGGTTGATATGCTACTAAACCAACCAAACAACTAAAATGAAAGAACACTTTCAAGACATTAATCCATATATAATATCCTACAATTTCTGAAAGAAATCAATTTGTATTCGAAAATATAACTTCAACAAAACTACATAAAACACACATGTCGCTGCCTATAGTAATTATGCCAACATGGATATGCACAAAGTATCTAAATAGCATCTACCATGTATTCAACTGGGAAAATAGAATAACATATCATATTTTTATTAATTCAAATGCCTAGAAAAATAAATTTCGGCATTAAATAAGGTGTTGATATGCTGTTAAACAAACAAATCATATACATATATATATATATATTTATTAAAGACATTTTTTATGTTTAACGTTGTTATTTATAGATACAAGTATTTAAATACTTGTATCTATAAATAACAACGTTAAACATAAAAAATGTCTTTAATAAATAAATTGTCGGACCTTGTCCATTTCTTAATATATGACGTCATTTGTTTACACTTGATACGCCAGAGCAGTTATGAATGTACGAGATTCATGGAAGATTGAAGTTTATAAGCAGTAAATTCGACCTTGTCTACCGAAAAGGTTCTTTGTGGCCCAGAGGTAAGGCACGTCAGCGTAAATGACGGTTCCGTATAGGATGCAGGTTCGAATCCTGTCAAAGAACGAATATTTTCTATGAAAATTTCTCGGACATTCAGGCCGGTAAATGTTATTTAATACTGTTTATCATAAACAGAGCATTTGCTTAAATACTTGTATCTATAAATAACAACGTTAAACATAAAAAATGTCTTTAATAAATAAATTGTCGGACCTTGTCCATTTCTTTATATATATATATATATATATATATATATATAGTGTATTTAGGCAGCATTTTTTCATTAATGCTTGTTTCATTAAATAATATAGACAAGTTTTGTCTATTTTAAGCAAATTCCTTTCATATCGTCTGATAAGCTTAATAACATTATCATTGAAAGACGAAAGAAAATCATCATATTGATACATGTTTTTTAATCCCATCTACACTTTCGCCTTACATAAGCCATCATCAGAGATGACAAGTACACATTTATAATTCCAAGTGTTGATAGTTTGGTTAGATAGGATTAAAAAAAAACATGTATCAATATGGTGATTTTCTTTCGTCTTTCAATGGTAATGTTATTAAGCTTTTCAGACGATATGAAAAGAATTTGCTTAAAATAAATAGGCAAAACTTGTCTATATTATTTAATGAAACATGCATTAATATATATATATATATATATATATATGTTGTAAGGTTTAATTTGGCTCAAAATCTCCTATATATGCTACAATGTGAGCAGTCCATGAGAAGGCCTAAAACGCATAATGTTCCTTTTCTATTGGCAGTACTAAGAATGGCCATGTAGAACACAAGGCAAACATGGTGCTTTCCGTAGATCCACAATTTGGCCATGACCTGATGGTGTATTTCAAGCATCTGCTCTGGGTGAAGATATATAGCAAACACAGACTGACCCAATACTCACTTCCTACTTACAAATTCATATCACACCTCATTCAGTAACCCTCTACCTTGAGTGGCTCTTGTATCGAACGAACGCTAAAATATAGTGATAAGTTTGGTATGCATGAAGGAGCCACACAACATAAAAGAAGAAATGTATTCTGGATTTTTTTTAAGGCAATTCATCCCAAGTAAGGCGTGAGTGCCACTAGCATCCAAAGAGGTTACAGAGGATTGAGACCAAGAGTAAAGAGGCGTGTTTGAGAAAAGGATACAGTGAAGGACGAGGAACAAGCTCAGGGTGTCAGATGTCGATTGACATTACACTTGAATATTTGAAGATTATAGTCATCGGAGAAGCAAGTAAGGGGAAGGGAGTTCCACAGATGGGAAGTGCGGGAGAAGAAGCTGTTTGAGAAGAAGAGACGGTTACATTTAACCATTTTGACAATAAAAGGGTGGAACCAAGATGCTAGCCTGGTAGCTCGTTTAAATTCATGTAGTCCGGGAACCAGCGAAAGTAGTTCGTTGGAACAGTTGCCGTGAAAATATTTGTAGAAGAGACAGGGGGAGGCCACATCACGTCTGTAGGATAGTGATTGTAGACTAGATGCCAGATCAGGACCTATCACATTGCATATCCGTCTCTGGATTTTGTCAAGGACCTCGAGACGTACAGCGGGAGCACCAGACCATATATGACAGCAATATTCCATGCAAGGACGGATGGTTGGTCTATAGATTTGAAGGATGGACTCAGACGAGAAAAACTTTCTGGCATGACACAGAGAACCAACTTTCCTTGCGGTAGATGAAGCTATTGATTCAATGTATTTATTCCACCTTATATCAGTGGAGAGCGTGAGACCAAGCAGGCTTAACGAGGCGCTTTCGAGGAGTTGGGAATCAGTCATTCTGATGAGAGTCAGGAAGGGTTCTTTGTGGTGGGTAAAGGAGAGCAGTTTCATTTTGGAGGCATTAATGTTTACAAGTCATTTCCTGTCCCAGTCAACCACAGAATGGCGGTCCTTTTCGAGATCAGCAGCCAGGATAGTTTTGCCAACGATACTTGATTTACTATTGAGGCAAGAGTAAATAGTGGTGTCTTCCGCGTAGATACCAACTTGGGAACTGATGACATTGGGAAGGTTATTGATGAAGATCAGAAACGGTGTAGGACTCAAAATAGAGCTTTAGGGTACACCATCATTCGTGATAAAGGAGCCGGGGGAGAGCCAGTTTAGGACGGTTTGACAGGAATAATTGTATTAAGGCAAATAATCGTCCTGTAATACCGTATCCCTGAAGCTTACGAAGAAGGCCAGCATGCCAAAGCCTATCAATGGCCTTAGAGATATCTAGAGCGACGGCTACGGATAATTTAGTTTTCCCGAGTAGGAGGTAAGGTGGGTCGTCACTATCAGAAATAGATTATCCCTTTTAGTAATGTCAGTTTCAAATAAAAGTTCGACAATACTTTTGTTCCATGAAGATTAACTTGAAATTCGCCCAATTAAACGTATGCTATCTGATTCTTTATCTAATTAGTTTACAATTTTTTCTCTTTTCCGGTAGATCTACTTTCTCCATTGCATTTATTTTAATTATACATATATACTTTACAGAAAGCAACTTTTGATAAAAAGTAATATTCGCCAAATAAATGGCTTAATTAAACAGTGCTCAATACAAGATTTCAAAAATGAAAATGTAAAACACTTCAAGATACTATAATTGTTTACAACACGCGTTAGTATGTTAAAATCCTCATAGTATTTAGTATTGTTGAAGTTATTGCTAACATTTTTGTCGCGATTTACAAACTCTACGTTTCGTTCAATTTTGCAAATCAATCAATAAAATTTGAATAAGCGAATCTGAAAAAATAATTTGACAAAAGCCTACTTCGCATTTTAATAGTTACTTTAATTTAATTTTATGGAACTTTATGGTAAAGAATATTTTTAAAGAGAATTTCTATTTTTTCTTTTTAACAGCGAAAGAATAAATTCTTAGGATTTCTTACTCTCGCGCACGCAACATACAACTGGCCATGCATAAATATTTCTTTATGGAGCCAAATTCCAACCTTTTTGAAGCGTTTGGCTTTGTGATTTGTTCATACTTCTCGCAAACGCAAGAACTGGAAACTGGATTTTTGTATATATAAAAACTTAAAGACAAGATATGGAAAAAATCAAAATTGCATTTTCATTAAATAACTATTTGTTATTTCACTCATTGTTTTTGAAATAGTGGGAGTATTTTGTATGTTAAATAATAAAACTTTTAATTTTCCAAAAGATAATGAATGAAAAATTAAATTAGATTAAAAGATTTATTAGCAGAAATAGCACAACGATTATCCTTATAGAAAACAATACCTCATTTACTTCTTTTATTGTAACCAGATCCACTGTAACTTTAAACAAGATCAAGTGCTACGAAAATGACTTTAAATTTATAATTAAACAATAAATTAACTTAGAAGCTTCAAGCTGATGTCATCAGATGTTTCTTGTATTATTATAAAACTAGAAGTTTTTGCAACACGCCTTCAACGTGTTAAAATCCTCGCAGTATTTAGTATTGTTGAAGTTATTGCTAACATTTTTGTCAAGATTTACAAACTCTACGTTTCGTTCAATTTTGCAAATCAATCAAAAAAATTTGAATAAGCTTATTTGTTTGGAAAATACTTTGACAACAACCCGACTTCCTGGTTTAATTTCTTTAACTTAATTTTAAAGGACTTCATGGAAAACAATACTTTTAAGTATGTTTCTTTTTTCTGTTCAATTTGGCCAGTGCAGCTTCCACTTCGGTTTTTAGTATCTCCGGCCCGTCGTTATTTCTGTGTATTGCCGATTAGTTTCTTTCGTCGTCGAAGAGATATCCAGTATATTCAGTGCTGAAGAATTTTTTTCTTTCTCTAATATGAACGTTTCGACATTGGATTTTATGCAGCCTGCTGATGTGCATGTCTTCTGTCCTGTTAATTCCTTTATTTTTTTTTATGCATATCTCTTTTATCCGTGACACTCATTCTCTATTTCTGCACATTTTTCGTTGAGACATTCTTCTTTAGCCTGCCTGCATTTGTTCCTTATTTCATTGTGTAGTTTTCGGTATTCTGTTCCATGTCTTGGCATTGTTTTCTGTCTCCTTTGCATCATGTCGAGAATCTCAGCTCTGATCCATCCGTTTTTTTTTTCTTCGTTCATTCTCCTTTGGGGTGATGTTCTTTTCACACTGTCCATATATTTTTTCCTTCGGGTTCGAGTCGTTCAAGAGTCTGCTGTATTGCAATTTGGATACTGCTTTAGGCTTCTTCAGTTTTCGTAGTTTCACTCTTACTTTACATATAACAGGGAGATAGTCGCTTCCGCAGTCGGCACTTGGGCAGGTTTTTCAATGAGCAACTGCATTCCTGAATCTTTTGTTGATGGTTATGTAGTCAGTTTGGTTTTTACTTTCTCCTCTTAGCTTCTCCATGTCCATAATCGTCTTGGATGTTCTTGGAACCAGGTGTTGGATATTACCAGGTCATTGGCCGTGCACCATTGGACCATTTTTCCCCGCGTTCGTTTCGGGTTCCTAGTCCGAATTTGCCAGCTATCTCCCCTGCCCTCTCCTTTCCTACTTTGGCATTCAGGTCTCCCATGATACTTATCTTTTGCAGTATTAATCCTTCCTCTCCCAGTAGCTGCATTTAATGTAATCTAACATTCGATTCTTATTTAAATAACTTGCATAGTACCCATAAAAAAACGACATTATTAAATATAGATCAGTACTTCTGCCTTGAATCAGAGAATCCTGGATGAGCATAGCAGAATCTACCAAGTGCAGTAAGTACAGCCCTCCACAAGAGACAGCTGAGCAGGCTTTTCGTCACTGTCCGCTCTGAAATTAGGTGGTTGCTTGCATGGAGACCAAAAGCTACATTATCTTAAACGTCTCTTACATAATCAACAATGTGGCACCATTGTGAGAGTTCCAAAAGCACATGATGTTTCTCACAATATTGGCAATACACAGAAAGTTCATGGTTCTACAAATGCACTGTTTCACCGAGATCTGAATGCATATACCGAGACATCAGCTTAAAATGAAGATGAGGTGTGATAGGCAAAGATTGGTCAAGGATGATTTCCGCAATAAACAGGTAAAAACGGTCAGTTTGGTACGTGTGAAAGATGCAAATCTATAGTGACTGTACTCAGAACCGTCCTCCATACAGACTGGGCTTCATTGACTAGCCGTTAAGGGTCACATGACCGGCTAAGCGCGGTGCCTACTAATTGAGAAAGAGGAATGGATTCTTACTCAACAATAGTCATTAAGTAGCGTATATACTCGCGTATCATGCGACCTTTGAAAACCTAATTTTGAAGCGAATTTGACTACAGTAAATGAATATATAGTTTGGTCAACGGCGTAGCCTGGACCAGCAGCACATATACTAGTTTTATATCTCGTGTATGATGCGACCCCCTTAAAATTAGCTTCAAAATTAGGTATTGAAAAATCGCATGATACGCGAGTGTATACGGTAAGTAATATGAGTTAAAACAGTATTTGAATTACCATGAATAAAATAAGACTGTTGCTGTCAAATTTTTCCTCTTCCTTACCCATTCGCTGGACTCATGTCATACTCTTCAACCCTGTCCTCTTGGCAACTTCGACCATACAGTAGTGGCTATAGATATCTCTTTCGACTCTCCAATCAGGCAAGAACCCCATATTTGTGGATTTACTAAATTCCTTTTCTATCCGTTTGCAGGCAGTTTTCTCCCAATATAAGTTCTGGATTATTTTAATATCTTTTCCAAATATTTCAAGGTTACCTAGTAGTCCCAACAGTTTTTTGTTGTCTTCTTTATCATTTTTCCGTACATTTAAGCCTAATCTATGACTGTTTCTCATGACTTTTTCATACCCTAAAAACAACGGACCTTCTGGCTTTTCTTCCGTGATTTTTTTTGCGTGTTTTTCCCATTTTTTGCCCACTTGTCAAGTTTAAAATATTCTCGAATGTAAGTCATTAGTTTTGAGGACCGTTTCTCAAATGGTTTGACAAAGATTCTCTTTAACTAACTGTTATGATGTTAATTTGGGGTTAATAAAGACAAACGCCAAATAACATGTAACAATAAAAAGGGGTTTATTCGGTTGGTAAGTTGGTACAGAAATCGCCTGAGTAGTCTATAACTAACTCAGCCCAAGAACTTCTCCCACTCTGTCTTTTGATATGCCACTATTTAACGTCCTTGTTTGTAGACGAGTTCATCTTCAAGAGGGGTGGTAGGTTCCTACACAACACTAACTCTTTGCATTTGGCTATTTTCAACTGTAGGTGGAAAATCATCCGTTCCTGCTCCCACCCTTTTCAACTTTGTGATTCGTATTACCATTTTGGACCATCGAAAATCATGAGGTTTTCAAGTATCATCTTCACCTCGTACTTGATTTATGAAATTCGTTGTTGAAGAGGCATTGTGACTAAGTTTAAAGTCGATATTTAACCATCTCCCGAAACAGCTCGATCTGACATATCGTCAACTTAGCCGATTCAAGACATAAATTACTACTACTCACAACTAGTGTCAGAATACTCTAACCCAGTGTTTTCCAACCTTTTTTCGACCAGTCCCTCAAACATTTTGTCAACGCCCCCCAATCAAATTAAATTTCGAATATTATACTGAATTTTTCTTTCATGGTGAGGCAATACTTAGGTATTAGTACAAAAATAATTTTAATATTGTTTTCACTTCTATTATAAATGCCAATGATTAAAATGCTAAAAAAAAAAATATTTGATAGCTTATCTCAATGTTTTCAACGCGTGTGCTTACTGGCTAAGGCTTACTTTAGGTTCCAGGCTACTTAGAAGTAATTGTAGATCTCCTCATTTTGTAATATGCAGGCGATTTCTTTGTTTAGTGAGAAGTTGTGTATCCATTCAGCCATCGAGGAAATTGGAAAAGTAATGATGAAATATTTGATAGCTTTCCAGAGCTTTAGATACACTTTCAGAAATTTCCTTTTCTAGCGAATATTGAATAATTTTGGGGGGAAAATGGATAAATGCCCACCTCCCCCACCTGAGTATATTCATCGACCTACCTCCAAGAAAGAAAGAAAAAAGTGCCCCCTTCCAACATAACAGAGCCCACAAAGGGGGGCGCGAGCACACACACACACACACACACTGGGAAGCATTGCTCTAACTCTTCCTTTTTGTGTTGCCTTAGAATTGGAATTCCCAAGAATATGCTCGCTTCGCCCTTTTTCATATATATATAGTCGCGTCTCGCTCGAAGAACAACTGTAGAGCTGGAAGACCGGGTTAGTGCAAGAGAAAATGGGTAACTCTTTAATTTGCATGTTTAACAGAATTATGATGAAAACATCGTAATTCTGCGTCTGTTAAACATGCAAATCATTATGCGCGAATGAAAGGAAAAAAATATCTTAAATATAGAACAATAAAGAGATATACGCGAGGAGCTCCCCAGGCATTACTCCTGAAGACGCCTGGGGTCATTACCCGGCGCCTGAGGTATCCCCAAAAGGGAAGGTTTTCCGTTGGCTTGAGCAATTTTTGTATGGCTACCAAATCCCAATCTAAACCCGCCCTTGTGTCACATTCTGTGCGCGTGGGTGTTTTTGGAATGGTTTCTCACCAACCATCTGAAGAATGTGAAATATGTTTCTGTTAAAATGGTATATTAAAACCAGGAAAGCTGAAGACGGTAGTTCAGAAAATATATGAAATAATGAAAATACATTATTTCAGGACTTCACAAAACAAGAAAACTAAAGACAGCAGTTTGAATATCATATGTAATAATGAAAATACTTCTTGGGAGATTATAATAAATTTTTATCAATGCCAGATAGACTGATGCCACAGACTTTCTTGGTGAAGTTGTGTGATTTTAATCATTAAAACTTGAATGGAAACTTTAACGTCTCGGCCTCCAAGCCATTGCTCTACAATCTATTCTGAAATAGTGAATCGTCACATCTGTTACAAAGAGTTGAATTTATGACATTTTACTGTTATTTTTTTATTTTTTCAAGGTCAGGCTTTATCAGAAAATGATAGCGTTTTTTAATAGAAGTTAAAAAAAATAATGAAACTCTGAAAGCTGTTCATTTGATTAAAAGATTTTATTATATGTTTTATGTATTTTATTTTTCTTTCTTCTTTTTCCCTCCACCTTTCCCTCTTTTTACTTTTTCTTCTTTTTTCTCTTTTCCCTTTTACTTTCTTTTTATCTCTTTTTCTCTTTATCTTTTCTCCCTTTTTTCTTTTTATCTTTTCTGTTTTATAATATTGGTTATATATGGATATGGAGAAAACCAAGCTTCTGTTTTTGAAACATAGTAATTCCTGTGTAGCGAACGGACCATATTTTTAAATAAGTAAATTTATAATATTTATGCTCTGTAGATTTCCATTGAGCACTGTTTTGTAAAAATAAAAATATTAAGAAAACCGGATTATATATCTTACTGTTCTTTCACTTTATTATATATATATATATATATATATATATATATATATATAATATAAAGAAAACTTATCTTAGCCAACGCGTTTCGTCCTCTGACTATCTTGATAAAGTCCCTCAGAGGACGAACGCGTCAACTAAGATAAGTTTTAATTTTGTCTTTATTCATATTGTCCTTTTACAGATAAACTCTATCTGAAATATTTTACACACACACGCACTACTTCAAATGATGCTGTGTTTATTTCGTAAACCGTACTATTTAAACATAAAATCGCTTAAAGGCTACGCTCGGCAGGACCCGCTCGTTGTCTAGTCTCATCCCATTTACACAATATAATTATTTTTAAATACTAATTATCATTAAACTTTTATAATTATTATCATAGTTATTTTGGTGGTGCTAATAGTAGTAATAGACAGAGGGAAGCCATGTCACAGCGGTGATTAATCGATCCTGTCCTGGCCTCTCGACTTCAGTCACTTTCTCACTGCTGTGACATGGCTTCCCTCTGTCTATCATTCGTCCGTGTATTGAATATTGTTGCCATATCTGATCTGGTGCGACTGCTGCACATCTTGAGATTCTTGACAAAATCCAAAGAAGGTTCTACATTTAAATCGACCCTGACCTGGCATATCGACTTCAGTCAATTTCTCACCGATTTTCTCTGTCTTTTCTACAAATATTTTCATAGCAACTGTTCTAAGCTCTTTTCTTTAGTGCCTCGACAACATGAATTTAAATCGTGCTACTAGATTGGCAATTAGGTCTCACCGTTTTACTGTTAAACTAGTTATATGCGCCCGCTATTTATATTCGAATAGTTTCTCTTCTCGCACTTCCGACCTGTGGAACTCCCTTCCGATTTCTTGCTTTCCTACAATCTTCAAAGATTTAAATGCAAAGTCAATCGCTGTCTCCCTGAAGCCTGTTCCTTGACCCAAAGTCTTCACACTCTCATTCACTACATGTAACCTTTTGCGTTTTAGTGCCATTATTGCCTTGTTTGCGGTGAAATCATTTTTAAAAAGTAGTAGTACCATCATTGTTACTGGTTTGGCACTCTGGCTGATGGAGAAGGGTGCAGTTAGGCTAAGATGATTCCCTCATTAGTAGTCAATATAGCTGAAGTTTTTATTTTTGTCGATTTATACTTGATTTATTAAAATTTACCCAAACCCTGCAGCCCGACTGAATTTGAAATTGCTTTATTCTACAAGTTTGAACATTGAAACATTATTGCGTCGACATAAATTGCGCTAAGCTGTGTCGTTATTACTCTATTCCGGTAACAAAGGCACAAATATATAAGAATTGTATTATTATATTAGAAATGTTAATATAAGAAAAATATGTTACTGGAAAAACGTCAGCCTTTTTTAGAATTAAAAAAAGAATTTAACTTTATTATTTTTTTGTTTTAATTGAGTCTTTTTTATGATTAAATAAAAACAATGCTCATAAAACGTTTTAATGTTTTCCTTAAAAGAAAAAAATATTTGTTAAAACTTCGTTTGTGGAACAATTTCATAATTTTCATATTAAGTAGTTTATTATAGCGATTTACTAAGCATAGTTTAGATGTGGTACAAGGCCACAATTATAGAGCGCCCACTGAGAATCGAACTCAGTACTGGGTGCTCCAGACCTGCCTCCTGTCACATCTAAACTTCGTCTTCTATGTGCCGCGTCCCTTCAGGACATAGGAGGTTGTGGAGAGCTATGATTGCCTATCTCGTGTGGATCTTAGCCGTTTAACTTTGCTAAACCTCTCGGCCTCTGTTCCGTTCTCCAATCGATTTATACAAGCTCGGCGGAATAAGTGGCTCGCTACCTTCCTCTATTTCGTGAGGATTAAATTTTCTAAGCCTTCCTACCTCATTATATATCCAAGGAATTTCAGCTGTCTTTTCCTGATTTAGGGTGTTCGTTTTGTTGTCACTTTATTGAAGATTTCCTTGTTGCTTACTCGTTCCATGTATAGGAATTTTCTGTATACTTCTGTAGAACCACATTTCTCCTGTTCCTAGTTTTCTCCTCATTCGTGGGAAGATTGTCCAGCATTCGCTGCCATTTAAGTTACGTTTAGTAGTGATTTTCCAAGCGTAGTTTATATGTGGCACAAGGCCGAAAGTAGGGGGCACCCAGTGAGGATCGAACTCACTACTCAGTCGTAATTGTTTTAGTGAGACAAACTTGCTAACCATTACACCACCTCAAGGTGCCCAAAGCTACGCTTAGTAAATCACGAAGTAGTTTATTGTACTTTAATATTCCATAGTTGCCTACAAACTGGTGATTTTCATCTGTCGTTGACTTTCCACTGGACAAAAGGTAGGTTGATTTTTATTACTTTTATGCAAATTAACCTCCATTTTATTTATTTTATCAATGAAAAACGAAATGATTTATGATAAATAAAGTGAAAGTTGTGGTAGGGCAGGTTGATTTTTATTTGTTCAATCTTTTAGAAAATTAACATTGCACTCGATGTGAAAGCTAAGGCTTGATGTATTGTAATAAGTACTAACACCAAAAATTACATTCAGATCTTTTACCAATTTTTGGGCATTTAGTTTTAAAGATCGTCTGGAAAAAATATACAGAAATAAATACCTAAGTTTCCGAAGGTTTTTGCTTACAAACTGTCTTCAGACTTTTACTATTTCAAGAACAAATCCAAATAAAGTTATTTTTTTGTATTAGATATATTGAATGGAAATAATATTCAAATCAAGAGTTAAAATTATGAATAATCACCACAAGCTAAATATGCAATTTTTCTCTGTATTCGATAACTAACAACAGTGTAGAAAAAACAAAAATTGTAAGAGATTACAAAAAAAAAAGCTACTCAATAATTAAGACTTGTTAGATCATAATTAAAAAAACAAAAAATAGATAAAATTATATATAACACCATGCTGGGCACAAGTTATGAGACAAAAACTGTTTTAAATTTGCATTATTTATTTAATTGAAAATCACATTAAAACTTGTAGATGATCGAAAGGCCTCAATTCAATCTCTACTATTTTTACTTTCAACAAATGTGCGAAGAAACAAACAACAAGAGAAATAATACAAAAAAAAACAGTTTTTGAATAACAAACAATTTTTTTTTTATTTATATAGCATAAAAGATACAATGCATTATGCTGCTGAAATGAGTAATGATTTGTGAGTGAAATCTTTGTGATGTCTGTTATTTTAATTGTGTGTGTAAAACTCTTATTTTGCTGTTTGGAGTTATGGCGCATGAGTTTACTTGAAGAAATATTTCTTGTAGTTGTGGTTATATAAGTTTCACGGAGTTAGTGAAAGAATAATTTTGTTTATGAGGTAATTAAACAGTGTGAAATATAATTTTCCAGTGTAAACTGGGAAAAGACTTAGTTGTTCTCGAGTTGTCTTTCTTTGGCCGAAGTGTTGTCAAGAAGTAAATACATTCTGGATGAAATAATGTTTTGTAATTGAGAACTTTGCTGTGTAATAATAATAATGTTCTGTGGTTGAGGACTTTACTGTGTGTAAATGAAATCCAGTATGATGTGAGTGGATTCTAAAAGTTCGTTTTTATGTTATCAAAATAACTTTAAAACTTCAGATAGTTGAACGACAAAGATTCGTTTGGCAACTTGATTCTCACTGGCAAAGTTGAGTAATTTGATGTTAATCCACTTACAGAAATGAACGAGTTGAGTGAGTGAATGTTCTGGGATGATGAGATTATGTTAATAGGTAACATTTAGCCTCAGAATGTGTGACATAGTCTTTAGTAGGCGATTGCGTTCCTGTCACGATGCTCACTGGCGAGATTGGCAGCTGTACCTTATTTATTTACTTGTTGATCACGTGAAAGGCTCGATAACACGTTTTCTTAATTTTGGCGGTCCTCTGTTTTGAACACTTGTGCGTTGGCGCACATATGACCTTGGTATTTATTAACCAATCAGAATATATCAGTTGCTGAAATTTGGTTTGGAGGCTATATGTGTTTAGCTTGCACAAGATTTTAGAACTTTGAACGTAAAGATACATAAAATACAATTTTAATATGTATTGTCCAATCAGGGCGTTGTTAAATAACAGCATTATAGAAATTAGGTGCGATCCACGAAATGTAGAAAGTCAGGTTCTACAAACTATTGCACTGTATAACATATTACATGATAATATAGCTAAATTGTTCAGTATAATTTTCCTTTGAAGTAAATGAATGTCTTATTTGATAGCACAAAGATTTAGTAATAATGTGCTTGCGTCATGCATCTTGTTCAATTTGTAAAGCTTCAGTAAATTGTAAATTTTATAAAGCTGTGCTATAAGGTTTTCACTGATCACCGGTATGTCCTGTTGTTATGAAACCATTTCGATATAGATCACTTTGTTCGTTCCTAAATAATGGGTTATTACGTGAAATAAAAGTCATTGATTAAAAAACAGTAGTCTTTAATCTGGAATACAAAGCATGTAGAAGGACGGGCAAAATGGAAAACCTAGGCACGTACGACCATATTAAAACATGTAGCATTTTAACACTTAATAGTTTTATCACTACATGTTTTAATATGATCGAAAGTTGAGCCAATCAACCGTCTCTATAAAAATCAAAAGAAGGGTCACTGATAATAGAAAAAGAAAAAAAAATCCAACGGTGGTGCTAATACGTCAGAACTGTTTCAAGATACGAGCGAGAAACAAGCAACGCTTGAAAATATGGAAGGACTAGAGAAATATTAAAAGATGAAGATCATCACTGGATAAGAGGAACGGGAACAAATCACCATGGTCTGATACATTTGCAACCTCGGTTTCGGTATCGACAAGATCACTGAAGTAATAAATGAAATATACAACAGTGGTGACATACCGTAGGACCTCACTAAACCCATCGTAGTAACATTTTACTTATTATAAAACGCAGATTGTGTGTGTGTGTCTGTACGTTTATATATTGGATCGGATTTCCTATATTTTTCAACCGATTTCAACAAAACTTCACAGGGTTGCGTAAAATTACCTTACAGTGGTTCTGACAGTGCCCAAAATTGGAAAAACACAATTGTTTTTGCATGAAATCAATTTGAAAACACGATAAAACACGATTCTGTCGCCAGAATGAAAGGGGGACAACTCATATCGAGTTATACTTATTATAAAACCCAGGTTGTGTGTGTGTGTATTCGTTTATATATGGGATCGGATTTCCTACATTTTTCAACTGATTTCAACAAAACTTCACTTTTTTGGCAGGTAGTGTTTCTTATTGTCTTGCACACTTTTTTCTTTATTTTTACATTCAGAATGCTTTAAAAATTCCATTTACAAGAAAATTGTTTATAATAAAATTCTATTCAATCGATTGACTCATAACGATTGAAAACAATGTTTTTGTTTGAGTTTGACCAATTCGTAAAAAAAAAAACTAATTAAGACATGCGTGTCCGTCAACCTTAAACAATAATCTTTGTTAATTTTATTTTTCAGTCTTTATGATGGTCGATACTTGATCTATCTCTTACTGTTACATCCCCGGGCAACGCTGGGCTCTACTACTAGTTACCTAATAAACCAAAATCAAATAAATGCGAGCTCCATTGGATAATCAGCTTGTTGGGGAATAAATTAATTTTGTTAGGCACGTCGGCGGTCACCAAAATGTTGTGGGGGTTCACTGAAATCATAGCAGCAGAAATTAGCTTCGTGGGCACGGAGATAAAAGCATACTTGACAGGAAATAAAACGTGTAGAAATAACAAAACAACAAGCTATTTACATTGTTCGGACTATCGTCCTCATCTTGCCATATGTTGCCATATTTATCACAACGTTTCAGCCGTTTTACGCTCCGGCCTTCGTCAGGTGGTTGGAATGTCGAACTGAACCCTTTATTTTGCTCGCTGGGGTAGAATGTTCTAGTTCCACGTGCCATGTCTAATGGGTGTCAGTTATCTGTTATCTCCTGTCAATTCCCCTCTACAGGTTCTACACCGCCTTAACCAAGTATTGAACACACACTCTTTGAGTTCTGTCACTGGATCTGACTAACGCCTTTATCCACTGTGCCATGTGTTCTTAGACATGGCACACTAGTAAAATAGTGTACATAATACCTCATCTCAGAAATATAGGTATGCAAAAGAGCATTGTAAATTGTATGTAAATTTCATACAATTCATTGATATTGGGGGGGGTATTTTTTAGGTTACAATTGTTTTATTGTATATGTGATAAAAGGGAGAAGTTTCTCCGTAGTATTACACGCCAGAGAGAAGAGATTGAATTTAACGTCTTTTGGCGGGATATCCGAATTTTCCTGTTTTGTTGCATACTGAGAGTTATTATTATTTTTATTTTTTATTTTAAAGAAAGTTTAAATGTTATTGTTTTATTTTTATTTATAATTTTCATTTTCATTATTATTTTATTTATTTATTTTATTTTTATTTATTTATTTATAATAATAATAATAATAATAATAATAATGATGATAATATCCCAATAAGCTTAACGAGTCCCATAACCAAACTAATGATGCGAAAGCTTAAGGAATAGAGCGTGAGGCAGAATTAGAACGGAAACAGGACAAGAACATTGCGGCTTTATCAAGGAGACTGGAAAAAGAAATGCCGTATTTATTATTAGAATGACAGAACAGGGGGCAATACAAATGCAGAATACTTATGTTTTATAGATTACGCAAAAGCATTTGACAAGGTACGGCACAAGGATCTATTTGAACTGCGAGGAAAACTCGACCTATTTGGAAAGTATGTCAGAATAATCCACAATTGAGAGCAAAACGTCTGCATATGAATAGAAAACGAATTGAGTAGCTACACAAAAACAAAAGGGGTGTAAGACAAGGATGTGTCTTTTCTCCAGATTTATTCAACCTCTTCAATGAGGCTATCTTAAAGTAGCTGGAGACCCTACTAGTATTTGTTATCGATAGGCGTAATCTTAACAATGTAAGATATGCAGATTATACTGTGTTGATGGCTGGCACAAAAAGAAAACTACAAGGCCTCCTAGTCAGTAGTAAAAGTAAACGAGAAAATGGACAAATAATCAATTGCAAGAAGACGGGAAGTGTGATCATTAGCAAAAGGAAAAAGTCCAAAATGCGAGTTACAAATTAGAGATGTCAACATGAAACAAGTACAGAAGTTTGGGAAGTGTTTTAATAGAAGATGGAAAATACGACACCGAAATACGAATAAACATTGAACTAGCGAAAGATGTATTTCAAGAAGCTGAGAAAGGGAAGAATTCCATTAGAAACACACACAAAAAAAGAAAAAAAAATAGTGCTGGATTGCTATGTGATATACATTTTCTTATATAGAGGTGAATGCTGCACAATCTACCCACGGATGAAGAGAAAACAGAAGGTAACAGAAATGTGGTTCTACAGGAGGATACTGAGAATCCCATGAACAGAGCGAGTAAGCAACTAAGAATTCTTTAAAAAAATTGTTTGATTTGTTTTACGGCATATCAACCCGTTGGGTTATTTAATGCCGAAATTTAATTTAAAATAAATAGTCTTGTATTTAAACAGTCAAAAATTGTTTTAAATAGTAAGACTGTGTTTGTTATGGTTATATATATATATATATATATATATATATAATATTTTTGAAATCAATTTAATTTCCCTTAAGAACTGGAATATGTAAAATGAATCCGTATTTTGAAACATTTCTTTAAAGTTTTGTTTAGTAGTATTTTAAGCGGATTGAATTAAAATTTCTGCGTTTTGTCAGTATGTGTTTTATGGTGAATTGCTCTTGGCATGCCACACATACCAGAGGATCTTACTTTTTTAGGAGATACGAATGGGTTATGTTAGGATGTCCATTATGGAGCCTGGACATAATCTCTTCTAGTTTGGTGTTTCTGATGCCATTCTCCTATAGTTGATTTAATTTTGAACAGTTTATTGTTTGTCAAGAATTCAAAAAAATGACAATAAAAAGAACACTTATATTCAGAATCAGGAAGAAATAGCTGAAGTAATGAGGAAAAAGGGCTTGGTGAACTTAATCCTTATAGGGCATTTTGAGGGCAAGAGAGAGGAATTCAGCAAGCCACCTACCTGACAAGCTTGTGTGAATGGATAACGAAACGGAAGCCTTAGCGAAGGGGAAAAACTGTTACGGGCCACAAGAGATAGGAAGTTGTGGAGAGCCATAAGCACCCTTGAAGTATCAACACTACAAACAAATGTACAGACGTCATCTCGTTAAGACAGAGAAAGAAAACAGTGTTTACAATCAGATTACAATGCAAAGTCACCTCTATTTTAACCGACAGAACCACAAAGATTGAGACAATAATTTTAGACTAGCTTAAAAGCCGCCCGATCGGACGGCATTTAAGGCTCTTAATTTAGAGCTCTTGATTGGGCCTTCATGAGAATAGGTAGGGAGGAGTAGATGCGATAGGCAACAATAAACTGCAGAACTCCTCAAAATTGATCGCAGCATTTAAGCATAGTATTAATATTTATGATTACCTTTTAAAAGTTCAACGATAATTCTTCTGCTGGCACTTAAATACAATTTGATGTGAGTAGGTCCTTACTTTCCGTACAGACAATTATTTTTATTTCATGGGTGACTTTCGCTGGATATCGCGATTAATTTCAGTTATTCCTAAATTTATTTCCAAGTTATAAAAATTGTTATCGCACAAAAAAAAAAAAAAAAAAATTGTACAAAATCGTCGAAAACAATTGCATTAAAGAAAACTTGAGAATCCAAAATTTCAGGATTGCAGGTCCGGATTCGTCCCGGGATGTTTTTAATTTGCTCACGGAGTCGGCCTGATTCAAAAATAGTATGACATGTTGAGTGACAGCCTCTCGGAGTCAAGTTGAAAACACGGACAATTTTATTTTGAAACATTGAAGTTTGAGAACAATAATTTTTTTTTGCATTTGAAATGAGCTATTGAAAATTATAGAGTTGTGTGCATTTAATTTGAAAAGGTGTGTCACAGTGACACACTGACTTTTGCATTTATTATATAAAAGACACGTTAATTGTCCAGGTTATAACTCCTTAAGAATATTTATAAGCTGTGTGGGTGTTGAAATAAGAATGCTCTGAGTGGAAATTTCCCCAAAACTAATTGCTGTTTTGAAGACGCCTATTATCGAGAGTACATTACGAATTTGTGTGTGTGTGTATGTGTGTCTAATTGGACATACGTATTCAGTATACCGTCACAGACTTACTAAAAAACGAAAAAATACATTTTTAATAATTTAAAGCTAATTAAATTTTCATATATAAATAACATTTTTAGGCATTTTAAAAACATTTGCACATTAGTTCGTCACTCATCTAACTGCCATTATAAACGAAAAAAATGGAAACAAATTTTTTAAAAATCTCTTACAAAAGTCTAGTATTTCTGCTAGAGACGTGTTTCAAAATAGCAAATTTAAGGATTAATAAACTGCATTTTGTAAGAGCAATGCTTACTTTTCGTTTTAAACATAATGAAAATAATGTTTATTTACGCACGGTAGCTTGTGAGGTCAGTAGTCAACTGGAATAATTTTCTTATTCTATCCCTGACTCCAAAAACGCGCCAAAAATTAAAAAAGAAAAATTGGAGAAAATACGGAACACCAGCAGTGCTATAATTAAAAATAGGTATTTATGCTTAAAAATAAATTTTATTCAACCAGTAGATTAAGAATATAATTTTTTATGAAACTTAGTAATGAATAATTTTATTTTTATACAACATTAACAACATAAAAAAAGGAAATTAAAATATAGTAAAATGAGACTTTTGTTGAGTCTAATTCATTGCTTTTACTTTTAGATTCCCTGCTTGATGTCATAAAATATCTATTTGCACTCAATGAGAGGTTTTTTTTTTTTTATTATTATCATGTATTTAATTATATTACTCTTCCGATAGGGAAGAGTAGATAACGAAAGTATTCAAATATATTTCTTTTTTGAAATTCTGTGTAAAAAAAAAAAAAAAAAAAATTTTAAATTCCTTTTTAAAATAAACTCACACACACAGAAATGGCATTATTTTTCAATGTCTTAATTTAATAAAAAGAACTCTTGTGACGAGCAGCAAAGGGATGATTTTCAAAATCGCATTGAAAATTTTCAATTAATGTTTTTAAAAAACGTATATTATATGTAGATTTGTTTTCCTGCCTAGTCTGAAAGGAAATAATGTATTTTATAATTTTATTAAATTTTGAATAATGTAAATCTCAAAAAATCATTTTTTGAGTTTTTTTTGGAATGGATCAGGACGAATATGTCCACAATTGAAATTCCATATATTTTTTTTTTTTACTGAACATCGTCAGGATTTTTTAATATAACTAAAAAAAAAAATCGCTACACCCCACGATCACGATATATTGAAAAGAGGGGAACTGGCACCACATATATTTCTACAAAATGTTCTAATAAAATGGCCTGTTCAGTATTCAATTATTTGTTAATGAGTAACTACTGAAAATTTCGTTTAAATCGGATAGTTCGAGAAAATTTTTTAAAACGTAGGGAGCGATATTTTGTTTTCATTTCAGAAAAACGCAACTATTTTTTGGTGGTGTAGGATAAGGAACAAATAGGAAAGGTTTATTAATTTAACTAACATGTTTCGCATTTATTTAAGCTTCATCAGAAAATGAAATATGGAAGAGAAAAGAAGTTTGTTTCTTGGTTTTTATTGGTTTAAGAAAAAAAAAATCAATATTTTACCACCGTCAAACAGGTCATCAGCTGGCAACGTGTCCAACTAAATACATCTGGACCAAACATATTTAAAAATAAACGTTGGGGAGGGGGGGGTAAAAAATCAATCGACGATCATCAAAATTTTTATTTATTTTTGGAGATTACTATAAAATTAAACTACAAAATCGGATTTCAATCCTGATTCAGTATTTCGAATGTTGATCTTCAAGACCGGCAAACGTTTTTTACCCATTTGGAAGAATGGCCTCACTCGCTGTCAGTTGTCCTTGTGCCAAGCGAAACTAAGCCTTCCATTTATTGTAAATATTAAAATGAATTTCTGAAGCTTAGACTGGTACAAGGCCAAATATAGACGGCAGGTAAGAAGTTATGTTTTCTGTAATTTACTATTTGCTTAAACTAATTTAAAGTAAAAATGATTAAATTAAAGTTTATCTTTTTTTTCTCTAATATTCAAACCTGACTATGAGTATGACGCGTACTAAGTTCATGCGCAAAAAATCGCGTTTTTATAAAGCAAACTTACTTTTCGTAAAATTATAATGATTTACTAAGGAACTTAAACGCAGTTTAGACGTGACACAAGGCCAGAAGTATGGAGTACCCAGTAAAGAGACAGAACTCACTGTTTTTAGTTGATCTCGCAAGAGACAAAAAGTTGAAATGCCTCCTCCCATATACAGTGTAAGCCGGATATAAGAGAGTTGTCGGCACCGGAGAAGTTTCTTATATCCGGGTTTGGTCTATTTTATTTAGGTAAGTAAGGCTCTAATTTTGGACCAGAGAAAATCTCTCTTATATCCGGGTTTCTCTGTATAGAGGATCTGTATAAAATTTAAACATTTTTAGTCGATATATTTTAATGCGTGTGCTCTAGTTTTACAAATTTTCAAGCTTTTCGCAAATTTAATAAAATGTTCGTATTTTTAGCACTAATTAAACTTAACCCCCGTCGTTCGCAGTTAAAATTACCAGGTGTAACTTAAGGTGGATGAGTAGATAAAAAAAAAAAAGTGTTTGTTTATTTTTTTATTTGCTTGAAACTAATTTGCTGACGTCAGGAGAAATTTTGTTCGTGGACTTAAAGCGAAAGAAAGAAGTCTTACTCTTAGTCTTCTTAATTGTTAAAAAATGTTAATTAACTGGTAAAAGATTTTTTCTTTTAATTACCATTATTAAGTGACGCACTCATTTCTTTAAAAATCTAAATCATTTTTTTTTTTATTCTATCTTTTTTGAAATCATTCTTTTACTTTTTTTTTTAACTGAAGTTTTTGATATCGATCCGAAAGTTTTTCTGTGTACTTTTTAAAATTTGTGTACGTACAACAGAATTTCATATCAAGTTTACTGTTTGTTCCACGTGTTAACAAGGATTTTTGTCTTCGTAATTGCTACGAGTTTTGTTAAACGTTTCTTATCAGAAAAAGAGAAAAACAAAAAATTAAAATAAAAAAAAATCGAAGTTATTCAAAAACTTCAATATAAAAATTGAAAAAGTAGGCAAATTTACTAGTAAACTTAAAGTACGTTGTTTTTACGGCAGGCTTTTTCCCCTTTTTTTGCATAGGAAGCTAAAATTTAAAGAAAAAAAAAAATACAAACGAAGATCATGTTTCTAATTCGTTTTTTTATGTTCCAATTCAATGTTGAACAAGTCAAGCGCAAAATATCTATTTTTCTAATATGTTTAAAAAGTCTTACAGTATTTACTACTCTCTTTTCGAAAAGAAAAACGTTCTACATACCTGACGTGTTTAATCTAGGACAGATTATGTTATAGTAGAAACAGTTTTGCCTATACTAATGCTAAGTCCGTTGTATACGAGGACGAGGTAAACTACAGTCAGCCACAACATATTATGTGGGCCGGGGTGGCGAGGGCAACCTGCTTCTGTTTTCCCTCGTCACAGACCATTTTAAACGGACGGTAAAGTAGCCAACGACAGGTAAGAAGAAGCATTTTTTTTTTTTTAACAGAATACTAACTTACTTTAAGTGTTATGTTTTTGTTTTGTGTCTTTCTCTAAAGAATTAACATAGACCTTTCTAAAAGGTCTGTATATGTTAGTTTATAGTTTATTTATCTTGCCGATCATTTTCTCTTTCTTTCTTTGAAAGGGTTTATCGCTCAGCGGTAGAGGGTCGGACAGTCGGCTTCTAGGTACCGAGGTTCTGTTGAAATTACTGTGTTAATGTAAAGCTAACTGACTCTGGATTAATTAAAATAATAATCAAAGAAACTTAAAGAGCATAAAAAAAACTGCATACTTGTGGGTTCAAGAGGAGGTAATTAACTTGAATGACTTTTTTTTTTTGTTTAATTGCATAGAAAAATAGAGTTGATGATTGACGTTTTTTTTTAAGTATCAGCAAATTAAATTCGATTCTCGTATACGAAGAAAATTGTGCTTATTAAAAAAATACAGAATATTTAAATTAAAATAATTAAAATTTAAATATTAACTCAGTTTTAATTTTTACAATTTTTTTTTTTAATTGGTTCTCACCGTGGTGTCATGGTTTCGTTTTCATTATGGTTTCGATCCTCACTGTATGCCCTGTACTTATGGCTTTTACTTAACTTAAACTAAGTTTAATACTGTTTATCATTAATTTGTAAAGTTTAAAGTTTTAGCTTGAAGGAATGACTGAAAAAAAATTGGGTGAGGGAAGGAGAAACAAATTTTTAGTGACAGAATGACACAACACGTACCCTCATTTTACAAATGACACCTTAGCCCTACCCCCAATTGTTGACACAATATTATTACCCACTGCCTAACATCCACTAAACAACAACCTGGACCAACATAGAGACACTCATTCAGAACTAAAATCGATACTTTTCTTCAGTTTGATTTTTTTATTTTTTTAATTCGAACACCGTTGGACAACGTTGTCGTGATGACAACAACAATAAATAAATAATTAATTAAATAAATCAAGATGAAGATAATAAAGACAAAAAAACTGCAGCTTCAACATCTTCCTTTTTTTACCCAACCCTATGGTGGTGTTTGTTTATGAAATATTCATCCTAATTGACTTGGAAGGAATATTGTTGAACATTATGCTCACCTCACCGTGGATTAGTGGTTTGCAATGTATTGTAGACTTGCGTACTATCACAGCAGTTTACTCACCCTGCTGCATAAGCGTGACCTTGTGTCAGACGGAGTTAAACTTTTTCTTTTTCTTACTTCAAATATTGATGGACTTTTTTAAGAAAATGTTTGGGTGAGTATCGTTGTTAGAGACAAAAAAATCAGCGTTTTTATTTAAATTTATTTTTATATTTAATTTCTTTTTTTGTTTTTTAGTTTTTTATTTAATTGTTTTATTGTCGTTGAATCTTCTTTTAGTTAGCAACTTTTTTTTGCTTTGAAATGAGACAACATAAATTGATCGTCATATAAAGTTTCAGGTTAAGAATTTTTCTTAATTATTGTTTGCCTTTAAAAGCAAATAAATATTATTAGGAATTCCTCACATTTTTTCCTTACAATTACAACTTGAAGTAGTTTTCACTCTGATGAGCAACTGTGGCGTGTTTTACTTTTAAAAACTTTTTTGTTGTAAACATGTTTTCTTTTTCTTTAAACTACGACCAATTCCTTTATATCTCCAATTTCATAAATTTCTTTGGCATTTAAAACTGTTTTTATCGGAGATCGATAAAGTTTATCAACTTAAATTATCTTTGAAACTAGTTACTAACAGTTGCAAAATGTGGAGGAGAAAACATTGTCCTCAGCGTAGTTTTAAAAAAAAAATGAATTATTCAATGAGCAATTATAAATTCAAGTTTGTCATTTTTTATAAGGACAAGTTAACAAATATAAACTTATTTTGTATTTAATTCAAGTCTATTATGAAAAGATGGGCCTGTTTTTAAATTAATGTTTGTAATGTAAATGTCCATATCGTTCTCTTCTTGTTAGGCACGAAAAAAGCATTTTTTTTATTGAACATTTAGGATTCTAGTATGAACAAAACTATTCCTTACTAAACAGATAAATAGTAAAAGTTCGTTTGCATTTGTTTAATAAGCCCTCATTTTTTGCAATGCACACAAAGGACGTGGGTATGTTTTTACTTTTTATGTTTAAATTTTAAAGCATTTTGCACCAAATGTAGAAAGGGGCTAAAAAAAATAGATTTGTCATAAATACGGAGTTGTTTTTTTTTTTCTTTTTAACCAAATATAAAGTGTAACGTATGTCATAAAATTTGAATTGAACATATTTCAGTGGCATATTTCCTACTGAAGCTTGTGGCAAGTGTTCAAGTTTAAATAAAGGTCAGGATTTTTAACGCTGATTTTTCAAGTCAGGCTAGTCATTTTCCATTTGGGGAAAATCACATAATAATCTTCCTCTCCACGGGCCTTATGCCAAACTAAACTAAGTTTAGTTTATAAATTATATAATAGAACAAGTCATGTATTTTGCAATTTTTGTTTTACCTTTTTTTTAATTTTTTGAAAGATAATTGTTTTCATGACAAATACCGATGACCCATTAATAATGTTTTTTAAATCGAAAAATCTGTCACATACATTGCAGTTTCAAGGTGAATACATTTATTTAACAATCACTGTTGTAACAAGAAGAAATTAACTTACTATCCATAGGTTGCAAGATATGAAAATGATTAACATGGCATTGAATATGACTTGTCTTTCGTGTACGAAATACACACATTCACTCAGTTATACATTTTCTGCAACTAATTTTTTTTAAATCCTAAATATTTAAAATTACTTGATAAACCTATTTTTAGTGTGTGTGCATA
Organism: Acanthosepion pharaonis; assembly: GCA_903632075.3. Classification (NCBI taxonomy): domain Eukaryota; kingdom Metazoa; phylum Mollusca; class Cephalopoda; order Sepiida; family Sepiidae; genus Acanthosepion; species Acanthosepion pharaonis. The sequence goes on along the minus strand of CAHIKZ030001060.1, from coordinate 87,562 downwards.
TATATATATATATATATATATATATATATATATATATATGTATGTATAATAAATATAGTTTTAAATATAGTTTTAAGGTATGCTATATTTATGGGATAAAGTGATCAATATCAGAGAGTGTATATAAATATAAAAGTGAACATTGAAGTCAACACTTGGAGGCGACAATCATCTGGCATGTATGTGGCCTGATTGCATTTAGCATGAAACAGTCTGTCACCTCTGAGTGTTGACGTCAATGTTCACATTATGTATATAACCACATACTTATCAAGATGGCTAATCATAAATATCTCATCTCAGACCAAAGCTCCATATGAGCGTATTTAAACCAGCATGGAAATCTATCAACCTTGATATATAACAAATTTGGGATCGCAAATGTGATGGGCACCTCCAACTGCAAAAAGTTTTAAAAAATAATTGAATCTCTTGTTGCAGGCCGGTGTATGCATCAAGAGATAAACATGTGTATCTCCTGAAATGCCCACAACAAACATGGCAGACTTAGGATGTGAGTCCATGAAAAGAAATGATGAGAACCAATATATAAGTACAATAAATGATTACAAGTGCTAAAAACAAAGATGTGTCTATGTCAAATGAATGTGAAAAATTTTTGTGTGCAAAGTATGTGTAGTGAGTGAATGTGTATACATACATGTATGTATGTATGTGTGTGTGTGTTGTTCATGCATTTCCCAAAAGGGAAGTGCATTTTTCCATGAGAGACTTACAAGTTGACGTGTAAGCAAAAAAAGTAAGAGAATGATAATTGCAAAGTATTTATAGTCTTGAGAGCATCTCCTGGTAGTGGTTTCGAAAATTAAGAGGTAACCCGACACCCTTATCATAAAAAGAGAACAACCTAAACTCTAAATACGACCACAATGTAACAGCCATATTTGATAATTAAGAACCTCTAAACAACTTATTCATCATTTTACAATAGCATAACCAAAATCCAGGCTTTTGGTCACATCACATTGAAACACCAGCAATCTCTATCTATAAAAGGCAGGATGTGTGTGTGTGTAACGAATGCACGGCCGCAATTTTTGATGGATTTACACCAAAATTTACATGCGCATGCTCCAAGTTAGCGGAAGGCCAACACAGACTTTGCATTTCTCAACTCCTACCGATAGTGGAAATAATCAATTTTTTCATGCTTCTACGGCAGTTTTCATGTAGTTTTTGGCCATTTTCTACTGGCCATAGTGAGAGCCAATAGCTGGCTGCTACAAATAGGCAGGAAGATTCTATTGGCCAGCATGAGAGCCAACAGCTGACTGACACAAATGTTTGCTAGCATGCAAAGAAAAAATTGATAGCTGCATTTGTCACAAGTGGGAAAAATTTAAATCTGCATGGCACTTTACTCCAATTGGCTCATTCGCTTGCTTAAACTCGATGTTGATTCTGATTCCACAGAACTGGGTTGGATGTGAAAATGTATTTGTTGTTAACATTCTTTTTTCATTCGGTTTTTCCAGTTACGAGTCCTTTTTTAAAGCTGATTGTTTTGTGTTCATTTTGTTTAGCTCTTTTTTCGTAACAGATTTAATGTTTAGTATAGAGCTTAGAAAAAATACGCAGTGTGAGATAGGCAAGAAGTAAGGCATGTAGCAACATCAGCATGGCAAAGGGCACACCTTTAAAGGCAAGGAAGGGCAAAAATCTTTTAAGTCAAGTGATAGCAATTGCTGTAGGAGTCGTACGATTTTTGAATCAAGCCCGGGCAACACCAGGCCATGCTGCTAGTAACCAATGTAAATCAAGCAACACGAAAATAAAAATATCAGAATTTCTGTCTTTGAGAACAGAGTTCCAATTCCCATTTACATTCACTTACTCTCTTTGTATTCGGAATGCCACAAATTATACTAATGTTAGTTTAAAAGAGTCAAATGAACGTGATGCATGATTAACCTATGAAAATCAAACACAAAAGTAAAAATAACAAAATTTCTTTCTTTCTCCATATATCATTCTCTGATGAAGCTTTAATAAAAGTGAAACATGCTAGGGTTATAATAGTTTTCTATTTTTCTTTATCCTGTCATAGAAATACCTATACCAGATTTTTGACTGACAAATGAGAAAAGAAAAATTATATTTTAGTACACCTATACCAAAATACTTTCAAAATTTTAACATACACCAACACAGGACTAAACCTTATAATGTCTTGATTTTGCTACTAGTACTCCCACTGCTGTACCTCAGATACTAATAAGATGTAGAGGCAAGGACAAAAGTGAATCATGGTCTAATCATCTTATCAAGGGCCTCGTCTCAAAAGCCGCCTTCCCATTCCAAAACATTCTGTCCAGAAGAAGTCTGTGTTTAACTCAGTTTTCTTTAGTAAAAATGTTTTCGTGTACCAAGTTGTACCTAATCATAACTGAACAATGATTTATTAAATTTACACATAAAATTCTGTGACTTTTGTCAGTTTGTCTGTCACACCCACTAAATCTATCCACATATAAAATTCTGATTTCCATTAGTCCACCCCTCTATCACATCTTCTAAAATAGCCACACATTGACTGAGTAAAATCAAATCTTGGGGAGAGGTGCAAACAAATAAGTTGGGTACAAAGTACAGTTGGTTTTACTAGGGTGCATAGGTTAGTACAATAAATTTTCATTAATTTTTATTTGAAGAAATTTAGTTTTATTATACTCCCACTATTTTAAAAACAATTTAATGAGTAAAATAACAAATACTTATTTAGTAAAAATACAATATTGTTTTATTGCATATCTTTTCTTTAAGTTTTTATACACAAGAATTCAGTTTCCAGTTTGCTGTGCAGTTGTGAGAATTATAAACAAATCACAAGGCCAAATGCTTCAAAAAGTTGGAAATTGGCTCCAGAAAGAAATATTTACACATAGCCAGTTGTATGCTGCATGCTCAAGAGTAAGAAAGCATAAGAATTTATTCTTCACTGTTAAAAAGGAAAAAAATAAATTTTCTTAAAAAATATTGTTTATTATGAAGTCTTAAAAATTAAATTATCAAACCACGAGGTAGGGTTTTTTTTTCAAAGAATCAAATTTCATCGATTGAAATTGAAGGAAATGTAGAATTTGTAAATCTCAAAAGTTTTAGCCATAACTTCAACAATACTAAATATTATGAGGATTTCATCATATGTCAGCGTGTTTTAAAAAATTCTCGTATACAAAAATTGAAAGGGGCATAAGACAAGAATATGTCTTCTCACTGGACTTCGGCTTACAACGATATTTGTTTTATTCATGCAAGGCAATAAAGCCACTAAGACGCAAGGGGTTATTGAGTGTTAGAGAATATGAAGGAAAAAACACTGTTAAGGAGAGAGAGAACAATAAAAGAGCAAGAATTAAGACAGAAGATAACAATTGACATTGCATTTAAATTTTTGAAGATCATGTTGTAATACCGGTTCTTGTATGATCACCAAAGTTGAGCAATGTCAGACCTGGTCAGTACTTAGAGGGGTAACCATTTATGAATACCAGGTGCTATAGTCTTGAATGTGTAGGTGGTATAATGGATAACAGCTCAGAATTGAGGATCAGAAAGCCGAATTCTAATTGGGTGGATTATATTCACTTACATGCAAATAAAGGTATGAATTCACCTCTTCTTCCCCCACAGCTATGGGTTAATTAGTAGGACATGTATCAGTAAATCATTATTATCTTCAAAAATTTCTTTTTCTCTAAAAATATTTTCTAGCTTTAACTCTAGAACACTAACCATCAATTAAAGTTACACCACTACTAACCATTCGTATATCATACCCGATTTTGAAAATATCAAAAAAATATTAAATATAAATCTTTATTTGAAATATTTTACATGCAGGCACTTCAAACTTTGTGCTTTGAGTTAACATTAATAGGAATTGAAAAACATTATGTAGATAAGATCATCAGGTACTGACAATTGTAATTAAAAATAGGAAAATTTGTGCTGGGTACTATATATCCATGTTTAGTGTTCTAGGGTTAAATAACCTGCAAAAAACAAATTAATCAATCTCACTGGACTAATTCAAACTTTACAGCGAGACAATCTTGAGACAACTAGAAGTCCTACCAGGATTTATTATTGCCAGACACAAGCTTAACCATATAAAATATGTAGATGACGCAGCATTGATATCAAACACAGACAATGAATTGCAAGAGCTTTTAAAGAAGGTAGTCCAGGAAATGAAGAAGAAAGGACTAACTGTGAATTGTAAGAAGACAGCATTATGCTTGTCAGCAAGAGGAATAGTCCAAAATGCAAACTATGAACTGGAGATACCAAAATCAAACAAGTACAACAATTTAAATATCTGGGAAGTAAAATGTAACACTGGAATCCAAAGGTGCATTGGAATAGTCAAAGATGCCTTCCAAAATCTAAGCGAATATGAAGAAACAGGAAAATTTCATTGGAAACAGAGAAATGAGTGCTGAACTGTTATATAATATTGGTCATCCTATATAGCAGTGAATGTTGGACAATCTCACAGATGAAGAAGAAAAGACTTTAGGAAATATGGTTCTACAGAAGAATGCTGAGAATACAATGGACTGAACACGTGAGTATCGAGGAATTCTTGAGGAAAATGGAAACCAAAATGACACTTACTTAGAATCAGTAAGAGACGGTTGAAATTTCTGGGAGAAATAATGAGGAAATAGGGTTTGGAGAATTTGACACTCACAGGATATATTGAAAGCAAAAGAGACAAAGGAAAGTGACGAGTGATCTGCTGAATGAGTTTGTGTAAATGGAAAGCAGAACAAGGACTGGGAAAATGGTGACAAGACAAACATTACTCAGAGCTACAAAGGATAGGAAGTTGTGGAGAGGCATGATCAGCCATGTCTTGAAGAGACCTGGCACATAGAAGAGGAAGAAGAACTGAATATTGAACCAAAGACCTGTGTTATCTATTTTTAGGCTCTAACCATTCTGCCGTCACTTATTCTTCTTCCTATGTATTTTTAAAATATCAACATTATCATTTAAACATCTTATCAAGGGCAGTTGATATGGTATATAAACTGATACTTTAGTATCTGCAGTATTTATCAAATATATCTTCTCACAAGGTCTTTTTTTAACATGCGAACTGACACACATTTGTATATGGCTAGATTAAAAATAGTCTAATTTCAACAGGTGTCAGAGTGCACCCTGGATCATTTAAATTTTCACAGGTGTCCGAATATACCCAAGATGGTTTGTGTTAAATTTCCACAGGTATCTGAGGGTATCCAAGACTGTTGGTGTTAAATTTCTACAGGTGTCCAAGCTTACCTAAGACTGTGTTAAATTTCTACAGGTATACAAGTGTACCCAAGACTGTATTAATGCAGTGGGAAGCTTCTTCCTGAATGACTAATCTTAGCTATGAGAGACTGGTCAGAAAGCTGCTGATATACAGTAGCTGTGAATATAAGTCAACAGTATATACCAAAAGAGGGTAATAACAGTGAATACTAATTTCAGAGTAGATTAAACTATTTGGAAGCTGTCAATGATAATGCTAACATTAAATCACAAGTCATTGTGACTGAGGGTCTGAGTATACTGATCTTGTTCAAATTGGTGATCATGCCAGATTATGTTCTCTCTATTCCAGAAACTGGAATAAATGTCTCAGAAGTTGCAGGTTAAACATTTTCTATAATTATTTTCATGGTAATTGTTCTGATGGACTTTCCCCTAATATGTTTAGTTTATTATATATAAATTATATTCAATATATTCATTGGGCTTTAAATGTTTTTATTTTTATCCCTGCCTCCACAGACAAACTGTAAACATGGGAACTAGTTAGGATTACATAGAGACTTTGTGGTATTATGGTGGCTGTAGTGAGAACGGTAAGTAAGAATGTGTTGTTTTGGTATAAGTATTACTGTGGTATCTTTTGGTCAACTAAGTTTAAGATAAGACAGACTGAAGACCAGCCTTCCCCTTTTGCCCTTTTTAGCCTGGTACCACATTTTTGTCCTATTCAAAATAAATATTTGGTCAGCTAAGTTTAAGATAAGACAGACTGAAGACCAGCCTTCACCTTTTGCCCCGGTACCACATTTTTGTCTTATTTAAAATAAATATTACTTTCCCCTGTGGTACCTAAACATTATGAATTTAAGTGCCGTACTAGATTGGCAGCAAGATCTCATCATTTTATAGTTGAAATGGCTAGATGTGACTAAGTTCTATGTCAACAGTTTTTCTATTGCACTTCTCGCTTGTGGAACTTTCTTCTGGCTTCTTGCTTCTCTGTCAACTTTGATCTTCAAAAATTTAAATCCAATGTCAATCATTATCATCTGTTTTAATTTTTGTTCTTTTATTGCCTTCTCTTCTTAATAGTATAGTTTAATAAAGCCACCAAGACCCCCTTGAATCTTGGTGGCTTTATTGCCTTGCTTGGGGTGAAATGATTGAGAAAATAAAGAAAAAATAACTACAGTTTTCTTTATGGGTGTTGAGGAAGCACTAATGTACCTGAGCAGGCATCTGTAACAGGGATTAGCTAGATACCCTAGCAGACTGATGTACTTGGATATGAGCGAGGAGCAAACTACTTATCTGCTTTATTTTTGTTGTCCAGACATATTCTTATTCAAAAACCTGATTAATTGTAAACGATACTTGAAATACAAGGAGTAGCCTATCAAATTTACTCTTCCACAATTGTAAATACCTACTGTAGAACAGCTGTCCAATTCTCTGAAGGTGAATGTGACCCTGTATTAACAGGCATATTGTAGACTCTGACTGAATGATTGAAGATTCTGTAAGATAAGAAAGATGTATTAATGGAAATATTTTAGCTGATCATAGACTGGCATACAAGTTGCAAAGCCAATTTCGGTTTGAATTTTTGAAATAAGGAATTACTACTATTTTACACTGGTCTATTCAAACAGTTGTCTTCATCTTGATTGTTATAGTTTTTTTTTTTTTAACAATAATATTTACTCTGTACAAGGCCCAAGAGCCACCCAAGGTAGATGGTTAAAGAGTAAGAATTTGTTTGGTTGGTTGTTTTTGTTTAGCAGCATATCAACTGCTATAGGTTATTCAATGCCCAAATCTAAATATTTTCTATTCAATTTTATTTATTTATTGGGGGTGGGGGAGATAATAATGGTTTTAGTGATACAAGTTTTACTAATTAATCCATAACTGGAGGGAGAAGATGTTGCTTCATATCTTTCACAAAGGTATTTGCACATAAGTCAATATATTGAACACAACTGGAATTAGATCTCTGCTCCCTGATTCGTGGAAATATTGGAACTGCTTATAGAGTAACGTATATGTTGCAAAGCCAATTTCAGTTTGAATTTCTGAGATAAGGAATTATCATTACTAGTTTTAAGCTGTGAAAATTTCACTGTTTTCCTATTTCTGATCCATCTTAATTCTTAAGTTAATGATTGACTAAGTTCATGGCAAGTTCTGCGGCGGTAAAATATCCGTTGAAATTCTTCTAACACATTGTTAAATATTTGAGCTTAACAGCTTTACCAAAATATTGCAATAACAATCAAAATATGAATGCTGGTCATTATTTTAAGAAGAGGGTACAAATGAAAAGATTTGAAATTGACAAGTTTTTCCATTTCACTGACAGTCCTGGGTATGATGATAAACTACATCTGCGTCCTGAGCAAGATGATAAAATATGTCCAACAGCAAGGCCTCTGATCAGGAAATTTTGAGGAGCATGGAACCACCTCTTAATTGCTGGTGTTCCCAGGTCCACCCTAATCTGGGGTGGTAGCACCTGTTAGGGTCCCAGCTATGGGCAAATAGTTAACCCCCCAAACTGGGGTCAAAACATTATGAAAGTGTAAAAATAAGTTTTAATACCAGAAATACTTTGTAAAAAAAGTTATTACCAGTTATACATTTAAAAAAAAAAAAAAGTACAAGCGATACATTTTTGAAGAAAAAAAAAATTACCAACAATACATTTGAAAAAAAAAAAAAATATTACCAGCAATAAAAATCTTGTCGGCATTAAATAACCCATTGGGGTTGATATGCTGTAAAACAAACCAAACTAAACCATTTCACTGAAACAGCCTCTTAGACTACTATCTTCCATTCTTTCTTTCATTTTCTGACTAAAACCAAGTCTTTTGTCTTCTCACCCAATCAAAATGGAATAGTCCCTGTATTATGTCAGGGTGTAACAGTTGTGGGAACTAAGGAACTAGACGGGAGGAACATGCACAATTATATGATTATTATAGCTAATAGAACATAAATGGTTTAGTGATCTAAGTATCACTAATTAACCCATAGCTGGGGGGAGAGGAGATGGATTCATACCTTTCCAAAGGGTATTTGTGCGTAAGTGAATATATTGAACCCAGCAGGAATTGAAACTCAGCTCTCTGAGTAATAATTCCGAGTCATTGTCCCTTACATCACCTGAATATCCGAACTTATAGCACCTGATATTCCCAAGAGATCACTCATCTCAGTACTGACCAGGATTGACATTGCTTAACTTCAATAATTGTATGGGAACTGGTGTTTCAGTATGATGTAACTATAAGATTCTTACAGAGTAAGAAGTAAGGGGTACAGTTTATGACGGTATGTAAGGCAGGGCAGGCACAATTATTATATGATTATGCACCGGTCTATTCAAACTGTTGTCTTCATCGTGATTTTTATAGGGTTTTTTTTTTTTTTTTTTCCAATGTTCACTGTGAAAAAGGCCCAAGAGCCTCTCAAGGTAGGTTACAGAGTAAGATTTTTGTTGGTTGGTTGTTTTTGTTTAGTGGCATATCAGCCTCTATGGGTTATTTATTGCCGAATGCAATTTATTTTATTTTGGAGATGATAATAATTTAGTGATACAAGTCTTACTAATTAACCCATAGCTGGGGAGAAGAGGTGGATTTATACGTTTCTGAAGGGTATTTGTGCACATAAAAACACCTGCTTTAGTGTAGTAGAAAAACTTGTCAATTTCAATTTTTTTTTCACTTGTACCCTCTTACTTCTTTGAATAATTTAATGCATTCATAGTTATTATGATATTTTGTTAAAGTTATTAAACTCAAGTATTTAATGCTGCAATAGGGAAATTTCCTCAAATTTTTTATTTTCTTGAGCCTCGCAAGGTGCTTATTCAATCATTAACTTAAGAATTACAATTCATCAGAAAATTCCATTAGCAAAGTCATGACATTTTCAAAGGTATTCCTAGGTGAATAAAATGCAGTTGTTTTTCTTTTGTTTTTTAATCATTTCACCCCAAGCAAGGTGATAATGCCACTAAGACACAAGGTGTTATTGGGAGTGGAAGAGAGTGAGAAGACACAAAAAGAACAATAAAAGAATGGTATTCAGGAAAACAGACATTGGCAATTGGCATTGTATTTGAAGATTGTAGGAAGCAGTGAAACAAGAAATTAGAAAAAGTGTCCCAGAGACGAGAAATGCAAGAAAATAAACTATTAGAATAGAAGTGAGGGTTGCTTCTAGCTAAGTCAACAGTTGTATTTTGTTTATTTTTTTACGAATGAAGTTGATAAACGAAAACAGCAATTAGTTATGACTCAAGCAGATACAGTGTAACCCGGATATAAGAGAAACCCGGATATAAGAGATATTTTTCTCTGGTCCCAAATTAGAGCCTGTGTTAATGTATAAAAATAGACCAAACCCGATATAATAGACCAAACCCGGATATAAGAGGAACCCGGATATAAGAGAGATTTTCTCTGGTCCCAAATTAGAGCCTGTGTTAATGTATATAAAATAGACCAAACCCGGATATAAGAGAAACCCATGTATAAGAATGTATATAAAATAGACCAAACCCAGATATAAGAGAGATTTTCTCTTAGTCCTGTGTTAATGTATATAAAATAGACCAAATTAGAGCCTGTATAAGTTTTCTCTGGTCCCCAAATGTATGTATAAAATAGACCAAACCGGATATAAGATATAAGAGAAAATGTATATAAAATAGACCAAACCCGGATATAAGAGAAACTATAAGAGACTTCTTCTCCGGTCCCGACAACTCTCTTATATCCGGGTTACACTGTATAAGAAAAGTCTAAAATAAAAATTAAATGTTTTGAAAGGATTACTTAGCTTGAAGATTAGCATTTCTGTTTCACTTCAGTTTTTATTAAGAGATTTTCTCATTCATGTTGACTCTTTGATTAACAAATAATCCTTCCATTTAAACTCCACCCACCTCAGTATGAAACAAATTATTATTTGAGCTGGACACAGGTCAGTTGTTTAATGACTCATTCACTTCAGGTTACCAAGGTGAGCTTTATTATTTGCATAGGGGATAGGGACTGTAATTTTGTAGTTCCAGGGTGGCTGCATAATATAGAATTTCCAATATTTATCTTGTTATGTATGAGGTCTCTCCAGCCAGGATCCAGTTATTTTGAATACCTTGATAACCGGTTGTGTAGCCTTGATGTACTTAGAAACTGATTAGAAAAAAAAAATTACTGCATTTGGGAACAGAAACTCTCCTGTGGGGTTACTTAGTCAACAGATAATAATAAGCTTGTTATAATAAATTTACTATAGGAAAAAAGGAAATTAAACATAGAATAGGCTGCACTAGAGATAGTTTCACCCAACACTACAAATAAAACCAAAACATTAATCTAAAAACTTAATTCATGTTCTTAAATAGCCTCATCAGATCAAGACTTTCATATGGATGTTAGGGATGGTGTCAAACCTATTAAGAAATATCTAAACTGCTAGCTTTTTAATGGTCAAAAATGGCTTTGAGCGAGTGAAGCCTGTGGATCTTGTCAAGGACCATCCTTCTTAGAACATTGTAGATTGGTGCTATACAATCACAACTGTACCAGATAACATAAACCACATCATATTGTTACTTTCAACAGTAGCAACAGCTAAAAAAAGTCTATCACATATAACTTGAAGAGAAAATAATGATATAGTCAAGATGTTAACGTTCCAACATTACTTCGAATAAAAGGTTAGAAAGGAAAACCGACATCAATACTGGAAAGAGTGATAACAGCTGCTGTTTTTGAAAAAACTGTTTTTTCCTGAAAAATTGTTTTAAGAGAACAATTTTATAAAGTGTAACTGAAAGCAGAACTGTCAGCTCGGTCGATGAATGCCAAATGTTTTCTTACAAGGAAACAGCTAATATTATCATTACCCTTGTGTATTGGGCAACCATTGCTTCACAGTGTGTCATGCAATTTTTTTGGTGGGGGGGGGCATATTAGGGTCCAGTTCCTCACATCTACAGTCGAGATTTGGCTCCCTCTGTATTCTGTCTTTTTTTTTTCCCAAATACTAAAGAGGAAATTTCAAGCTATTATGAAAGGTAAGGATTAATGTCAATGCCATGTAGTGATTTTAGCTAATGGTTTGGAAAAGTAGAAGGGAATGCTTGGATAGATGTGAGGTCCCCCAAGAGGCTTATTTTAAAGAAGACTAAGGTGTCACTGCCCTAGATAGGTTTTTTTTTTTTTTTTTTCTCTTAGAAACAGTTCAGTCCTTTCCAGACAGAAGTCATAGAATTATGTCTACAATGTTAAGTTAGAATTGTTGAATTAATGACCTATCGACCCTTGCTGAGTTATTTAATGTCAAATATAAATTGAAGAGTACAAAAACCACAGTGAATTAATGGGTAAACAAAGGCCCAGTTTACACTGGAGTTACACAAAGATCGACAGAGGTACAATTTACACTACAGTTAAATGGTAGACATAGGTCCAGCTTACACTACAACCTAAAAGTTAGAGATGGGTTCAGTTTATACTATAGTCAAAAAGGGCAACATAAGTCTGGTTTACACTACAGTCTCAAAGGTAGACGTAGGTCCAGCTTACACTACAATCAGAAAAGTAGAGATGGGTTCAGTTTATATTACAGTCAAAAAGGCTAAAATAATTTAGGCTTACACTACAGTCAAAAAAATCGACATAGTCAAAAAAGTAAACATAGTTTAGGCTTACACTAGTCAAAAAGGATGATATAGCTCTGCCTTACACTAGAAGTCTAAAAGGAAAAGAAGGTTTTAGCTTACAGTAAAAAAGGACAATATAGTTAAGTTTTTCACTCCAAAAGGCTTGCAAGATCAAATACTTCTAAAACCTGCAATGAAATTGTTCAATTGACAGAATCAGAAAATGAAATTAGGCCTTTTTTTATTTGTTATTCTTTTCTTTACATTTTTCTTTTTACTTTCTTTTTCGCTTTTATTTCACTTTTATTTCGCCTTCATTTTTTTAATTTAAAAAAAAAATTTTCTTATATATTTGGTTTCTTTTTTCTGATATTTTTCTTTCTTTCTTTTTTTGTCATTCTCTTCTTTTTCATTCTCTGTTTTCTTCTTTTTTATCCTTTATTTTTCATTCTTTCTTATTTCTTTTTCAATCTCTTTTTTCTTATTTCTTTTTCAATCTCTTTTTTTCTTATTTCTTTTTCATTCAATTTCTTTTTTCTTTTTTCTTATTTCTTTTTCATTCACTTTTTTTTTTTTCTTTTTCATTCACTTTTTTTCTTATTTCTTTTTCATTCACTTTTTTTCTTATTTCTTTTTCATTCACTTTTTTTCTTATTTCTTTTTCATTCACTTTTTTTCTTATTTCTTTTTCATTCACTTTTTTTCTTATTTCTTTTTCATTCACTTTTTTTCTTATTTCTTTTTCATTCACTTTTTTTTTCTTTTTTTTCATTCATTTTTTCTTATTTCTTTTTCCTTCACTTTTTTTTTTTCATTTTTCCTTTTTTTTTATTTTTTTCATTCCTCTTTTTCCTTTCATTCTTTTCTCATTTTTCATTTCTTTTTTTCTTTTTTCATTCCCTTTTTCATTTCTTTTCTTTTCTTTTCTTTCTTTTATTCTTTTTATCATTTCTTTTTCTCTCTTTTCTGTTTTTGTCTTTTTTTCACTCTTCTTTCTTTCTCTTTTTCCTGATCTTATCCTTTTTCTCTTCTTTTTTCTCTTTATTTTCATCTATTCATGGAGAAAAGAGCTGCTTTACTTACAGTCACTTTATTGATATTTATGTGTCATATGTTTACTTCCCCTCGTCAACAATCTGATTTTGATAACAGTGGAAAAGTGTGCTCAATGTTGAACTGCTGGCCACCAACCTGTTTTGCAGTATTGCATGATACCATCTCATTTGTCTCTTATTTACAGACAGACATGACATGTGCCACCCCCTATACACATTTTCTCCTAATTGCAACCGGACTGGTAGACATAATATGCATTTGCAATTGTGTAGTTAATTGGCTGACTAACATGATACCTGTTATGAACTGCTACCTTTTTATTGAAATGTCTGAGGAAAAAAATAGGGTTATCTTGTTTGTTATTGTTTTTGTTTTTACACACACATAAATCCATCTTCTTTTATGTACCATGTACTTTCAGTACATGAACGGTCATGGCTATCCACAACTTCCTATTCTTCGTAGCTCTAAGCAATGTTTGTCTTACTATCTTTCCCAGCCCTTGTTCTGCCATCCATTTACAAAAGCATGTTAGGTAGGTTGATCATGGCTCTCCACAACTTCCTATCCTTTGTAAATCTAAGTAATGTTTATTCTCTTTACTAGCCCTCTCAATCCCTATTCTGCCATCCAATTACAAAAGCTTGTTAGGAAGGTTGATCATGGCTCTCCACAACTTCCTATCCTTTGAAGCTCTAAGCAATGTTTGATACCCTTACTATCCCTCCCAATCCCTGTTCTGCTATCCATTTGCACAAGCTGGTTAGGTAGGTTGCTCTCTGTTTCCTTATGATTCTCTTGCCTTCAATATGTTCTATGAGTGTTAAATTTTCCAAGTCTACTTCCTCCTCATGTGTCCAATAAATTTTCAACCATGTCTTTCTGATTCTAAGTATAACTGTAATTTTATGTTTCCATTTTCCTTAAAACTTCGTTGCTCACATGTTCAGTCCATTATATTCTCAGCATCCTTCTGTAGAACCACATCTTTGTTACTTCAAGTTTCCTCTTCATCTGTGATGAGATTGTCTTGAATTCACTACTATAAAGGAGGACTGATATTAAATAGCAGTTCAGCAATTTAATGAAATTTTCCTGTTTTTTTAATACTTTTTTTAGTTTTTGGACGGCGTCTTTCACTATTCGACTGCACCTTTAGATTTTTGTGTCACATTTTCTATAGTATGTTAAACCACTTCCCGAATAGTTTAATTTCTGTTCTTATTTAATTCTGAAGTCTCAAATTAATCATGTTGTACCGTCTCTCTTTCTAACAACCATAAATTCTGTCATAATTAATGGTTAGTCTTTTCAATAAAAATACAAAAACGACAACAAAGAAACATCTGTTTTACACTACAAATATTTATTTTTCAACAGTCACCTTCTTTATCTGTCTATATTTCTGAGATGAGGTATTATGTACACCATTTACATTATTTGGACTATTGTCCTCATCTTTGTTGCCATGTTTATCACAACGTTCCGGCCTTCTTCAGGTGGTTGAAATGTCAAACTGAACCCTTTATTTCGCTCACTGGGGTAGACTGTTCTAGTTCCACTTGCCATGTCTAATGGATGTCAGTTATCTCCTGTTAATTTACCTCTCCAAGTTCTCCACCACCTTAACCAGGTATTGAACTCACACTCTTTGGGTCCTAACTAATGCCTTTATCCACTGTGCCATGTGTCCTTGTGGACTGTGTATGAATTTCTAGGTATTACAAACCTAATGTCTTCACCAACCATTTTTTTTACCAGTGCTCATATTGCAATTTTTGCTGTTATCATTGCATGTTTTTTACCAGATCTCATATTGCAATTTTTCTTATCGCTTTTCTCTAGCACTCCTTATTACTGGTTCCCATATTGTATTCCCAGTGCATGAAATAATGGGTTCACTTCAACATTCCAACCACCTGAAGAAGGCCAGGGTGTACAATGGCTGAAACATTGTGATAAACATGGTGACAAAGATGAGGACAATAGTCTGAATAATGTAAATAGTAAATCACCTTCTTTGACAATGCACTTAATCACTTTGTTGCTGTATTTATGGTATATTGGTTGGTGTGCATTGTGGGGCATTTATAATGATAGTCAAGTAAAGGAAATACCTACTAATGACTAGGACTTGTGTTATTAACAGAATGCAATTTTAAGCAATGCCATAGTGAAATTTTAGATTTTTATGCTGGATTTGAATTATTAAAGTCTCATTAATTTAAAATCAGCACACCTTAATAGAGATTACATATCGCTATATTAATACTGTAATATTTACCAATCTTCCTTTATATGGTGGGCATCATGCTCCAAAAAACAAAATAATAGCTTCACCCACTTTCAAAGATCAAAGGTGTAAAGGAGTAATGAAACTCTATGATAAGCCAATCTTTTTCATTCCTTCCCTCTCTCCTTTCACTCACTTCTCTTTTGTTTTTCTCTACCTTCTTATCTCTTTCCTCATTTGTATTTATCCAACTTTTTTCCTGGTTTAGTTTTTTTTATTATCATATATATATATATATATATATATATATATATAAAAGATTATAATAAAAACTTTGAAATCACTACACAATAGCTTTCATATTTCAATACTTTCATTGTACTTACCATCGCCTGAAGAAGTACAATCAAAGTATTGAAATATGAAAGCTTTTGTGTAGCAATTTCAATATGTTTTTATTATAATCTTTTATAATAATAATGTATTGCTCTATTTTGTACTGAGCACTTTTTTAAAAGTAAATGCTACACACAGTTGAATTTTACTACATCTGTTCTCTCCAGTATTTGTGTGTGTGTGTGTGTGTATATATATATATATATATATATATATATATATATAAGTGAATATAGAAGTAAACACTTAGAGGTGACAGTCTGTTTTGTGCTATATGCAATCGTCAGGCCACATATAGCATGAAACAGACTGTCACCTCTAAGTGTTGACTTCTATGTTCACTTTTATATTTACACACGCTCTATCTCTGATATTGAGCACTTTATCCCATAAATATAGCACACCATAGAACTATATTTCTTTTTATATATATATATATATATATATAAAAGAGAGAGAAATACTACAGTCTAACAAACCAAATAACAGCATCCTAAGCTACTATATATGTAAAAAGCTTATTCACTAATTTCCCAGTCAAAGAAATGATAGACCTTGTCCTAGAGAACATATGCAGTCACCCCTCGTTCCCAATTCCTAAAATTAGATTAACTATTCCAGGAAAACTTCTATCCTGCCCATCATATGTATAAATTTTATACTTTGGTAGCAGTCCTTTTCTAATACATGTTTTGTTAAAAATTTCTAATATGGTAATTATGTTAAGTTTTTTTATTGTACCTTTTCTTTTATATGAAAAAAAGATTCTTTTTTAGACAGTATAGAGTTTGTAGAAATATTTGGATAATCTATTAGCCATGCACAAGTTCAATAAAAAAAAAATTAAAAGAAGTATGTTGTTAGTCATTTTTAACAAAACACATACATACATACATAATTTTTTAAAAGTGTTGTTATTCTTTGAAAACTAAATCAAATGCATCTGAAAGCAGCAAGTCATATGGTACAGTGTTTAGAAAACTTTTTCTTTTTTTTAATAAGCATAATTTTTATATAGGTTTTACAACTACTAAAAGTTTGATTTGCATACAATAAAAAAAACTTATAATACCTTACAAGAAATACCTTGGTGGTTGAATTGAATTAAACTTGTTTAGATTAATTTTTGCTGCTTCAATTTGCCTTATTTATAAATGTGTGACATTTTTCTGAGTGTAAAGGTATTAAGCTGATCTTATTGTGGATGTCAGGTCGTGAAACATTGATCCTCAGAAGAAACACTAGTCTCTACACAAATAATTGTTTTTATTGTTTTTCCTACAAGTAATCTCCTAGTTAATTTTTCAGTTAATATTAAATTTAATTTTGAGATTATCTGAAAATATAATCTTTCACAATAATTTTGAGAAAAAAGGCAGATGCTAAATAAGATGTTAAAAGTTGGAGTTAAATCAAATATTTTTGTAGATTTAAGGAATCTTGATTCTTTTTTATCTGATCTTTTAATAAAATGAATATTTAATCTTTTTCTTCTTTTTTATAGATATATCCAACTGTAAACTTTTTTGCTTTGTTTTGATTTATATACACAATTTTTATTTTTTATTTTCTGGAATGGGGACTTATACTTTTTCCGCATGTAAAAGTTTTAGAAGTTAATTGTAATAAGACAAAGGAGAGTGGTATAGCCTTGGATGCTTTATTCAGGTTAGAGTAATTTAGTATAAAAGTCTATACCAGGAGTTGGCAACCTTTTGCTAGCTATGTACTGATTTAGGGTTTTAAAATCATTCAGTGTGCCAACAGCATACATATTTTTATACAAGTCAAGGTCAATATACATGTTCTATTATATATTTTATATAGTAATATATAGTATATATACTTCAGTATATATTAAAACCGAAACAGCTAAATATCTTTGAGTTGTAGTAGTTATTGGTTCAGACTTTGTGATGTCATTTGCAGCTGCGTGCCATTGGATATTGCTTGGTATGGCACATGTGTCATAGGTTGCTGACACCTGGTCTATAATATTTATAATGGGTTAGACTAGGAGAGTTCATTATTCAAGGGAGGTAATCTCCAACAAAGGAGTGGTAACTCTGTAGTATAAATCCATTAAAACTTCAACTGCTTTATCATTTAAACATATGAAAAGAAAGAAGGCTTGGAAAATTTGATACTCACAGGACAGGTTGAAGGCAAGAGGAAAACAACACATGACCTACCTTGTGAGCTTGAGTAAATGGATGGCAGAACAGGGTTTTGAGAGATGACAAAAAGAGTAAATTTATTGAGAGCGACAAAGGACAAGAAATTGTGGAGAGCCATGATTGCCAACATCTTCTAGGCTCACATCATATCGAAGAAGAAATGAATGAGCAAAACTTTTGGTAGTCAATAAGATTTAGACATCTTCAAAAAGGAGATCAAAATATATTTTGACTATATTGGAAAATGGGAGCTCTACTTGTGTACACTCTGCTGCTTCCACTTTTTAAAGTGTTTTCTAATTCTTTGTTTCAGTCATTCCTTTTTTCTGCATGTTGCTGGCACTCTTTGATATCTTTTAACTCCCCTTTTGACCCTCATGGCTGTTGGGTTAATAATAATGATATAAATATCACAGGTATCTTAAGGTTTATATTAATCTCGGATAGTGACATCTTTTTGTCTCATTAAGAATAATCCTAGCATCCATTTACGCTGTTCAGACTGTTATCTTCATCTTTATTGTCATATTCACAACATTTCGGTTGTTGTACACTCCAGCCTTCTTCAGGTGATATATATTGGAATTTTGAACTGAATCCTTTATTTTGTCCACCAAGGCAAATTGTTCTAGTTCCACGTGCCATGCCTTTTCTGGATATCTCAGTTACTTCCCTTTAGTAGCTCAATTCTCCAAGTTTTTGTTCACCTCTGCTGTGGCCAGGTATTGAACTCACAACTCTTTCGTTCAAGTCACAATGCAAATAGTGTAAATATCTGTTTTCCTTATCAAAGCATTTCTGCAAAGTCTTCATTCATGATATCCATCATCTGCTTTGTTATGTTTTTAATTTCATCCATGAAATTTAAATGTTGATTTTGGGGTAAAAAAAACACAAATTGCAAGGTGCCAAACCTAGAGTGCAAATGGAGGCTAGTGACATACTTATGTGATGCTGTATTTTTTTTAAAAATATCTACACAAGACTACATTTATTTATTGTGAATACAATAATCAGGTAATCCACAAGTAAATGAAATGGCATCTGACTGCATAAGTCCACAGAAGAGTTTCTGTGCATGAATGCACACTAAGGTTCTCTTAGAATAATAGTCAAGGTACATCAAAGCCACAAAACCATTTTTCAAGAGGTTTAAAATGGATGAATATATTCCAAACAGACATTAGTTGTGTATTAAAACTGTTGTACATAGTTTAATAAATTAATCTTTGTGCCAGTTTTGGCTCTTGTAGATGATAAATATGATGAGAAAAGATTCAAACTCTCCCAGAGCTACAACATTTTGTATTGTGTTAAAAAGAAAATCACTTTTTACTTGTTTACAAACCATTTACAGTTAAATTTTAAGTGTGGCATTTGAAATGCATTCAACAAGAAAATGGTGTAAGGTTTATTCCCTATTCTATGCTGACTGTCAATCTTTTTGTCTGTAAAAAAGATGGAACCTTTTCACTATTATTCTAGTTCCCCATTGTTGAAAAGTGTCAGCAGAATCACTTTCAACAATTAAACTGAAAGACGTTTTGTTTTTTCTTTTTGTTTTTTTTTTTTTTTTAAAGATTCGGCTGGCCATCAATCATAGTTAAATTCAGAAATGCGTTTTGTATTTTGGCTTTACTTGTAGATACTTTTTAAACTAAAAAAACTCACTTCACTTCTGTTTGTGATTGATTGGGAAACATTGAAATACAGCCCCTCTTGAATTTACTCAGAACAAATAATTAGTAGCAGCAACAAAGGTGAGATATTAATTGTACAAATGACTTGTTACCTTTGTACAAGTTTACTAAACTTTGCCAAGTTTGACACAAAGCTACAATACTATGTGAATTTTACTAACCATCTAATATAATATGGTGAGATTGATATTAAATTGAGATACTATTTCAATTTTTATTTATCAAATTTATTTTTTAAAATACGACATTTTATTCAATTCTATATTTACTATTATTTGCAATGACTTTTTGTCAGTTATCAGGCAGCTCATTTAACAGTTTGAGTAAAATTACATCAGTTTTAATGTGAAAATATGTGAAATTTTAATGTGAAAGTCCCTATCAAAACATTCTATAGTGATCAGAAAATGTAATAATCATTTGCTGCAAGATCAGGAGAATATGGCAGGTGAGATAGAACAGACCAGCCGAGTTCCCTAATTGTTTCCTGTGTTATTCTTTCTGCATGCAGCCTTGTGTTGTCTTGGAGGAGAATAACATTTTCCTTTAATCCACTGTGTATGCTGCCACTTTCTTTTAATCCACTGTGTATGCTGCCACTTTCCTTTAATCCACTGTGTTTGCTGCCACTGGCATTCAAAGTCTACTGTATATTGGCCGGCAAACGGATATTGAATGAGGAAAGACAACAACACACAAAGCAAAGACTTGAGTAAAAAATATATTGCCAAGTTTATTTTCGTTAAAGAAAGTACATCAACAAAAATAAAGGTTATAGTGTACTAAGCAAAAAAGAATATCTCAATGCTCATGTAGAGGATGAGATGAGGGTTGTCCTGAAAAGGACAGTTTTGGTAATTGCTGAAGAGCATTGTCCTGAAGAGGATAGTTTTGTAATCAGTGAAGAGTGCTGTCCTGAAAAGGACAGTTTATTGTATATCATTGCTGCTGGTGAGGATGGCTGGAGCTGGTGCAGTGATTGATGGTGAGTTGGTGATGATAATGTTTGACTGGCTGGCTAGCTAGAACTGTTGCTGAGGGTCAGAGCCATGGGCCAACTGCTGGAACAGATACTGAACTTTGATTCTGGTCATCTAGCTGTGGACTGTTGGTTTTTCATTGCTTTGAGACATTTTTACATCCTGGATCAGTTTTATGATGATTGCTGGTTAAGCTTTTTACTTCTTTTGTTTGTTTGTTTTTTGTTTTTTTTTATGTGGGTGCTCTGACCAGATACAACATGTATGTTACTGCATTCCACATTTATTTTTAACCATCCTGTATTATTAGAAGGATGATACATTCATTATAAGAATTGGTTCTCCAAAAACAGAAATTACGTCTGACTCTACCTAATATATTTGCAAAATGTAGATATTTACAAAACAAAGTTTGCTACAAGGTTGCAACAGTTGGTTATGCCGACTGAATTAGATTTGCTAGCATTTGCTTGTGTAGACTAATTTGTTAACTGTCACTCTGCAACATGAGCACAATGTTGACATTTACAAAATAAAGTCTGGCACAAGGCTAAAATAGATATTCATTGATAACTGGACCTGGAATTAAACTAACCTGACAATCAGCACTGTACAGCAAGCATAATAACTCAACCTAATATTTTAAACATGTTTAACATTGTTTGAGTAGCTATTACAATTTGAGTAGCTAATATTTTAAACATGTTTAACATGGTTTGAGTTGCTTTATACAATTTACCATGATTTATAAATATTTTATTGCTGAGCTAATGAGAAAATGTCACTACTCCATCTTGTTTTACACGCTCATCAAAATTGGAAACTTGGAGAGAGCACAGCTTATATTTTATTCAAGGTTCAATATTTTGTTTTCTATTCTTTACAAAGGTAAGTTTGGCAAATCCAACCACTCGCATGTAAGAGTTTGGAAACAGCACTAATTGTTAACCAAAAAGATTCAAAATGGTTCTTTTTTTTTCTTCTTTAAATAATGTTTTGCTCAATTGTTTTCTCTGCAAAATTGGTAACACTTTCAGGATTTAGTCAAATTACCAAAAAATGGTTTTATAAACAATTTATATGACAACATTTCTTCTTGAGAAGTCCTGGAAATGAAAAGAAAGTTTTGTTAAGTGTGTAATCATATCATCCTAGATTTTATTGAAATCAATCTTTGACAGCTTTCAAAGTCCAAACTCTTTAATGGTGCCCAACATCACCACATCTCATTGGAATTTTCAAGAAAATGTTAATGAGTATTCCATGGTATTTTATTACCCTCTTGGAACCAATTTTGGTTAGCATTGTCCTAACCCATTTGTGACCTTTGTTCCTTCATTTGCTCAATCTGAACTTCATTTGAGATTGTTGGATTGTGTACATTAAGTCTGACCAGCCATCTCTCTATAAGCAGGTGTTTGGTGGGTTTAAAGATAATTAGCCTATAAATGTTATGTATTTATATAACATTTGGTTTTTGATGTTAATTTTGTTTTAATCATGTACATTATTCATCCTCAATTGAGCTCTGGTGAGGACTGATAAGAAGTTTTAGTTTTGTTAATCGTGCTACTTGAAGTAGAAGATTACAGAGTTATACGTAATAGGCACACTTTATGATGATATGTGAGGAAGATGACAGTTAACCCTAGACTTGAACAGGTTAAGATTGTATTGATCGGGGAAGCATTATCTTGGGAAGTAGCTTGTTGTATTTCAGTATTAGTACTTTACAGTAAGATTCTATTGTTTTTATACCCCTCTTTCTTTTTATTAATTTTTTTCTTGTTGTAACGTGTAATTTTTTTTTTCTCTGTAATAAAATTTTGTATCCCCCCCCCCAAAAAAAAATCAAGATATAATCTGCCTCATATTCTGGTAAGGAATGTGTTGATTGGATTTCAGCCTCATATGTGGGCAGTTATGTGAATTGCCAAAACTTTGTAGGAAATTTCTTAGATGTCTTCATAAGTGAAGAACTTCACCAAATAACAAAAACCACACTTGTATACTTTCAACAAAAATAGGTAACACATATAACTAGAAAAGAAAATAAGGAACCTGTCAACTTTCTCTAGTACCAAAGATGAAAAGTTTGGAAGGAAAGTCTTATCAGTATTAGAAAGAGCTATAACATTTATTTATTTATTTTTAATCATTTCACCCCAAGCAAGGTAGTAAAGCCATAAAAACACAAGGGGTTACTGAGTGTGAAAATGAAAAATATTTTTAAGGAGCAAGAACAATAAAAGAAGATGAATTAAGAAGACAGGAAAAAAAAAACTATTCACATTTCATTTAAATTTTTGAAAATCAAAATTGGATGGAAAGCGTGAAGCCAGAAGAGATTTCCACACGCTTGACATGCTTAGAATTTAGCATATATATATACACACACACACACACACACACACACACAGACATGGTTGGTACAGATGGAATAAAATTCTGATAACTAAAAACACTATTCTTAAGATTGCTCATTACTGAGTAGAGCAAATAATATTTATATAAAATTATAACATATACATGTTATAACATCACTACAAAAATTGCAATTTTGTTTCAACACTACTGGTGTCTTATCAAGTGATGATGTTAACTGCAAAAAAAAAAAAACATCATCATCACTTGATAAGATACTAGTAGAGTTGAAATAAAATTGCAATTTTTATTTTTGTAGTGATGTTTTCACATGCATATGTTATAATTTTGAATATATATATATATATATATATATATATATATATGTGTGTGAAAATATATAGAAAATAGGAAGGAACTGGTTTTACTTTCAACTCAATTTAATTTAAAGGATTATATTGAAGTTTTCGGCTCTAGTTTTGAAACATGAGACCTCTTATGTAGCGATTTGAAATCATATTTTAAATAAATAATTATATATATATATATATATATATATATATATATATATATATATATATATATATATATACACACCTTCTTGACAAAGGTCCTGATGAGTGATTTAAATATTATGAAACACTATCTTAACATTTGATAAGTATTGATTGTTTTTACGTATATTTTAATAATTATGTTTTGGAGGTGTTAAAATTAACACGCCATTCCTTGCCTGATTGATTCTAATTTTTTGAAAACCTTTTGTTGATTTCAATTGCTGGAAATGACTGAAGAACACTTGCCCCTCCCCTTTTATAGGCAAAAGAACACAAATGCATGTTGGGATTTTTTTTTTCTTAGCCAATAAAATAGGCTGGTTTGCTATTTGACATGGCTCAGTCCCAATCTGCCTTGTCTAGAATTTGCTTGTCTCAACTTGCTTTTGTGCGTTGACGTCAATTCTTAGTTTATAAACTTTTTGACGCCTTGCTGTTAATTTGCCTTACATATATTGTTTGCTTGATATTATTTCATTTTTCTCTGTTCCTTTTTTTTTTTTTTTTTTTATTGCAAACTTTTTCTGTTTGTTGAGCAGTTCTGTTGTTTATTTTGCATTTGACCACGGCTACTCACTACACAACTGTTTTAAGAGAAAGATTTTATAAATTTAAACTGATTGTAACACTAACTGTTTGATCAATGAATGCTGAAAGTTTCCTGTATGGAAACAGATAATTTTAGCAATACTATAGTGGAGTGTTTTTCCATTGCCTTTGCCATGGGTTTGAATTCAGAGTTTTCCTTCTCCTTGTCTGCCTATCACCCAAGGCCCGAGAGCCCAGTCTATCATGCTATTTAACTTATAACTGTGGTGGTGGGAATAGAAGAAATAAATTCTTGCATTAGTCAAGGGAACACAGAAAACAATGTCAGAATTTGAACTTGACTTAGCAATTACATTTCCCATTCTGATAACTTATGCAACCTGTTTATTCTCATAGGAATTTATCGATGGTACCTGAATGAAGAGTTAAACTATACATTCTCCAAGAAGGAATTGGTTGAATGGTTTTCAGTCTCTATTTTAATCTTTCTCCAGGACGTAGGCAGTCATGGTTCCCCACAGTTTCTTTCTCTTTAATATTCACTCAACTTTCTAATATATGAAATTGTTAAACAGTACTTGAGTGAATAATTAAGCTATACATTCTCCAGGAAAGAATGTGTTGCTTTTTCAGCCTCATTTTTTAGGTGGTCATGATTCTCCACAGCTTCTGCCTTTTTAATATCTACTTTTACATATCATATAAATTTATGTATCCATTCTTCAGTAAGGAATGTATTGATTTTTAGCTTCATATTTTCATAAATATCATATCTATTTAGGAGGTAGGCAGTTATGGCTCTCCACAGCTTCCTTCTTGTCTTGTTAATATCTACTCTACTTATACAATCCTCAGATAAATATATCTAAGTAATAAACAGCACTTGAGTGAATATCTACACTATACCTTCTCCAAGAATATGATACCATATCCCTTCAGGAAGTCATGACTCTTCACAGCTTCCCTCTCTTTAGTATCTACTCTAGTTATACATCTACAAATAAATATATCTAATTAGTAAACAGCATGTGAGTGAATAGTTAACTTGTGCATTCTCCAAGAGTAATATACCATAATACTTCAGGTGGTAGGTAGTCATGCCTCTCCACAGCTTCTATCTCTTTGATATCTGCAATTGGTATTACATCCACATTTTTTATGCTTTATCACTTCAAAACATACACAGTCATGGCTAGCCACAGCTTCCCACATTTTGATATCTTTTTGTTTCTTCATCCTCATATAAATGTTTAAAAATAAGAATGTTGACATCTTAAACTTATTATCAGCTAAACATGCTTAAATGGTCATGGAATGTTAACTATTTCTTTTACTTTCCTCCCAGTGTCTATCATCATATAAATATTGCCATTATTATTTTGTCCAGATGGATTATCCCTGCTTAATCCCTCTAATCTGCTGTCCCCTTCACCCTTTTTACTAGTCTTAAAGAAAGTTTAAAAGATAATAGCAAACAAACGGGACTTAGTATGTCCCAACAAACATGAAAGATTGTCTTCTCACCAACAAAAATCCCTACCTTCCACATACATAGGTGTGTGTGTATATATATATATACCATTTTATATATACCATTTTATATATATATATATATATATATATTTATATATATATATATATATATATATATATATTGTTCTGATCCCCACTTCCTCTAAACAGATAGATAGCAGAAACAGAAGATGATCGTAACCTATACAATTATTTCAATGTCTATACATTTATTACAATAAATTTCTTTCCCCAAGGGTCTTTTTTCGATTGATCAGACACATTCGAGTTGCCTGGAATTGTTTACGGAACATACACAGTAGGTGACAAACAACAGAATCACAGATGCAGAGTTAACTATTAAATTAATTTATTACTGTAAAATACAATGGAAAAACAATATGAAAGATACAGTGAAAATAAAAACAATAAGTCAAAAAGAAATTTTGTGTGACGTAATAACGTGAGTGGGAATTTATTCTTTCAGAAAGGTAACTATACAAGTAATAGAAAATCTTAGGTCAGTCCTGCAATGCAAATATACAACATGACACAATACATTGAACAAAGTATAAACATATAAAAGAAACAATGAATTAGTTTTTTTTCTTTTTATTTTATTTTAGCTTAATGTCTCTTATGTGTCTTTCTTCTTTTCTCTTTTCTTTGTTTTATATTTCTTTTAGATCTCTTCTTATTTCTTTTGATGTATTTTCTTTCTTTCTCTCATTACTGGTCTAGGGGCTTAAGTGACGAATCAATTGATGCTATTGTTTCATAGCTGTCAGTATAATGTGTATCTATCTTCTAGTTTCGATACAACTTCTTTTGTCTATTGCCAAAGTTTGCTTCATTTTGTTTGGTTAAAATTTATAAAATCCGTCTGAGCTTCGAAATCACCTTAGATTTCTGTTCCTTTTGCATATCTAAATTGATAGCTGGTTGCCACCTTCTAGCCAAACAATCCATTCAGTGTAAATACTGTAGGAAGGTTGTTACGCATATGCAAAAATTGTAGCTGATTATCACATTTTATTGCGGACTCCATCCATTTGGTTTTCCTACCTAAGTTGGACTAACTCTGTGCTGTTCATTTTTTTGGGACCTTGGTTTCATCACATGGTCCTTGATTTTCAAATATGGACCTTTTTCCTGTGTGGGCGAAAAGAGGCCACTGACCCTTTCTGTCTTCTGCGGCTTTCAGAGAGTTCAAGGTTGTTTCACTGTCTGGGTTTCATCTAGCTAAATCACATCATCAACTCATGATCAAAAGAGAAAAGAAAATATACAATCTTTGTTCAAACGCATGCCAGTTTGGGTAAAATTTGTTAATATTTGATTTTACTTTATTCCTTTTTTTTCTGTTGTTACATTTTCTTAGAGTACTGACTTTTTATTTAAAATGCTTCTAAAATATAAGCATGGATACAGATTTTAGAAGGAACTTAGATGAGGGTCCGTAACAATATATATATATATATATGCATATTGATTTTAAAAAAGTTTATTTCATATCAAAAATACTTCTGTTTAGGAATACCGTCTTATATAGTGCAGAAAAGTGTTTGAAATTTGCATTTTACTTGGCGTTTAACAAGTTGGCATCTATTTGTAAAACTTTGCTTAACTATAACAAGCCAATTTATGAATGAAATGTTCATTTAACAGTTTTGTTTCAAAGATTTCAAGTAGTGAATATATCTTACTTTGTGAAGCAATAACAAGTAGGGGGAAGCCTGCTTGTGTAATATATTATATATATATATATATATATATATACACACACACACACAGAATGTAATTATATATATATATATATATATATATATATATATACACACACATAATTAAGCAAAGTTTTACAAATAGATGCCAACTTGTTAAACGCCAAGTAAAATGCAAATTTCAAACACTTTTCTGCACTATATAAGACGGTATTCCTAAACAGAAGTATTTTTGATATGAAATAAACTTTTTTAAAATCAATATGCAAATTAGTTAAACCTGAAGAGTGATATTACCTAGAAATAGATAATATATAATACTGATATTGAGTTTTTAGTG
>CAHIKZ030001060.1:0-55000 GCA_903632075.3 Acanthosepion pharaonis | reverse complement strand
TCCCAAAAAAATGTGAAAAATCAACTTGCCATTTCTGCCTATATTCTTTTCCTGTTAGACGGAGGTTGTTGCCAGACAGAAATTGGAGATTCAGATACCCACTTCACTTTCATTCAAATTACATGTGTATGTATGATTGTATTTGTAAATGTATATTTTAATTCAAATGACAGACCTAAAATTATTTCTACAAATTTAAAAAAAAAAAATGAAAATTTTAAATAATTCTTTTTACTTATGAGTAATTTTCAAAATGTTTAATAAAATCTTAGTTATCTGATATTTAAAAAAAAAAAAAAATTTTTTTGTCTCCAAAATTTGTTTTTATTGCTTAGTTCAGAGTAGGAGTTGTTCAAACCAAGTGGGATTTTTTTTTTTTTTTAAACATTATGTTTCACCCTGTACAAAGCCCATGGAGCCACTCAAGGTAGAGGGGTATGTTAAAAGGTAGTTTATATGAATAGAAAGGGAAGATAATGGTTAACCGTAGACTTGAACAGTGTAAGATAGGAATGTATTATGCCAATGTCTTAATTCAAACTCATTCAGACGTATGTATGTGTGTGCATGCTTGTGTATATGTTATATGGTACAATCACATGTAAGTCATTCACATGCAATGCAGACATATGCATACACATTATATATACACACATGCAAATTCACAGTGTGTGATGGACATGGAATCAGCTCTTTGTTTAAATTCTTATTACCCCATAACTTGGGAGACATGCAGCTTTCTTCGGTAAAGGGGTGGCGCATGGCAATACCTGTCTTCTCTCCCAGTTGCATGCAACAGGTTGTACTGGATTAAATGGTAACAGTAGCAGTTAGTAATCTCTTGATCTAACCTGTTAGGTGAGATGTATTTATGCCTTACCTGAGGGCATTAGCATGAAATAAACATAAACTACACAGCCAGGACTTGAACCAGATTCCCTGATTCCATTTTCCATGTTTGTAACCAATAAGCTATCTAAGCTAAAATAATAAGTGTTGATAGCAGACACAGAAAGGAAACTACAAGAACTCCTACAGAAGGAGGAGAAGAAAAGCGAGAAGAAATGACTAAACATTAATTGAAAGAAGGCAGAATGCATGAGGGTCATTCCAGCCAGATTCAAACAGGGTCGGTCCTGAAGTTGGGACTTTTGCAACAAGTGACAGGGGAGTGTGATTAGTTGATTGACTTTAAAGAGACTGATAATGGTTCTGATGAAAGAAAGAGTGCCAAAGATGCTTTCAGTGAGAGTTCTCCAAAAGAAAGAAAAAAAAAAATACAATAAAATTCAATACTATTTACATTATTCGGACTATTGTCCTCATCTTTATCACATTGTTTATCACAACGTTTCAGCTGTTGTACACTCCAGCCTCCTTCAGGTGGTTCAAATATCAAACTGAACCCTTTATTTCACTTACTGGGGTAGACTGTTCTAGTTCCACATGCCATGTCTAATGGATGTCCATTATCTCCTGTTAATTCCCCTCTCAAAGTTCTCCACCGCCTTAACCAGGTATTGAACTCACACTCTTTGTGTCCTGTCACTGGATCTAACTAACGCCTTTATCTACTGTGCTATGTGTCCTTGAGGACATCTGTGTATGAATTTCTGGTTATTATAAATCTAATGTTCAGCAATCATTTTTTTATCAGTGCTCATATTGCAAACCAAACCAAACCAATTCCATTATTATTGTTAACATGAAGTATGTTTTCTTATGTCAACTAACACGTCCGACCAATGAAATTTCTCATTAGTAATACATAGGGGAGATCAAGCTGCATGATCAATAAAATATAACGTCACCTTGTATTTTTTGTTATAGAATAGATTGTTGTTGTCTATTTTTTATCTGTATAGCATTTCATTATGTATCCAATAATTCAAGCAGCATTATTTTTGCATATGTTAGACACACAAGAGAAGGCATGGTGGAATAATGGTTAGTGACTCAGATTGAGGAATTGGGGGTGCCGAGTTCAAATTCCAGTTGAATTCATTGCATTCACTTCTGTGCTAATATCCTTGGGAAAGGTATGAATCCTCTTCTTCTCCCCCCAGATATCAGTAAATAGCAGGACAGACCAGGTTCTGTAGCCTTGGATGACAACTGGTCTACTGCAGAAAGAAATGGCAACCTACTGTGGGAAAAAATCTGCCTCATCAGTCATGTATCGAAAGATACATGATCACCCAAGCGTGTATCATGCATGGCACATAACTGACTGACTAGACACACACCCATACTGGATTTATTGTTAAACTTTTCAGGTGGAGACACCCAAATGTGTCTGGTCTGTATAATCAGGCAGCACTGTATTTCGGTACATAGCATTAATACATCACATGGTCAACTAGAGTGCCAGAAAATCTACAGTTTTTAGAAAAATTGTAGGTTTCCAAAACCATATATCATAACCAGTAATATCAAAGGAGGCTAAATTTGGTAACATTTGGAAGAGAAATTAATTGACTGACTGTTGAAGCTTAATTAAGCATGGAATAATACAACACAAAATGTACGTTAACAAAATGTATTGAAACAAAGAATAGGTACACAATATTTACAGTTAGTTTGGTATATTCTTGGGAAGACTGTTCCTGCATAATGGGTTGACTAAATCGCAGTCGGGGAGAGTCTCTGGATTCAATTTCTTAATCTCTACTATCTTCCCAGTCTTCCGGTACCAACCCATATTTATATGGTCGGTAGTCCGCTTATGTAAATTAGGTGTATCATACACAACACTGACATATAAAACTGACTTGTTATACTTGATTTTCAGTGTTTTTTGAGATATATCAATTTGACTGAACTTGAAGGAACAGTGATCAAAACTGTTCAACTGTCGAACTCTCTGCCTTGAGCAGAGAGGAACTCGGACAAGGTTTTGCCACAGAGCAAAGTTTCATCCAGGGAGGTAGACAGGCCCTGAACCTGTTTATACAGGTTCAAAGGGAATATTTTTGGCTGAGCCTACAGGATCAGAAAACCACAGTAAACTCAGCCTTGTGCCACATACATCCCTTTTCTGTTAAATATTAACATCATACTCAAATGTTTCAACTATTTGGTAAGGACTTTGGGGATTTAACAAATGTAAATCCCCTAAGGGCTGATAGGGTTAAAGTACTTGAATGTTTTTTATGGTTTATCAACCCTTTGTGGGCTATTTAAAGCTGAAACATATTTTGGATTGTATAAACTCTCACTATTTTTTTTGTATATTTTATTAACAATTTTTTTTTTAAGAATGATTTTTCCTGATACAAGCCCTACTATTTAACCTTTAGTTGGGGGGGTAGAAGATGAATTCATATCTTTCCAAAGTGTATTTGTACATAAAGGAATGTAACAAACCTGACTTGAATTAAAACTTGGTTCTTCAATTTTTCACTCTAACCCGCTGGTCATTATGCCATCCACGCATCATTGAAATATTTGAACATTTTAAATTCTTTCTCTCTCTTTCTATAACATTGATTCTACCTGTCAATGCTTATTTTTATTTTATTTATTTTATTTTTTTTTACAAAAATAAAAAATAGCATTCAGTAAAAAAAAAAAACATTAGAATTCTGTAATAATGATGTTTTCTATAATAATAATAATGACTAGTAGTAGAGCCCGGCGTTACCTGGGGATGTAACAATAAGAGATAGATCAAGTATCGACCATCATAAAGACTGAAAAATAAAATTGACAAAGATTATTGTTTAAGGTTGACGGACACGCATGTCTTAGTTTTTTTTTGTTTGTTTTTTTTTGGGGTTTTTTTTTTTTACGAATTGGTCAAACCCAAACTCAAACAAAAACATTGTTTTCAATCGTTATGAGTCTATTGATTGAATTGAATTTTATTATAAACAATTGTCTTGTAAATGGAATTTTTAAAGCATTCTGAATGTAAAAATAAAGAAAAAAGTGTGCAAGACAATAAGAAACACTACCTGCCAAAAAAACGTGAAGTTTTGTTGAAAAATGTAGGAAATCCGCTCCAATATATAAATGAACACACACACACACACACACACACACACACACACACACACACACAAACAAACAACCTGGGTTTTATAATAAGTATAACTCGATATGAGTTGTCCCCCTTTCATTCTGGCGACATAATCGTGTTTTATTGTGTTTTCAAATTGATTTTGTGCAAAACAATTGTGTTTTTCCAATTTTTGGCACTGTCAGAACCACCACAAGGTAATTTTACATAGACCTGTGAAGTTTTGTTGAAATCGGTTGAAAAATGTAGGAAATCCGATCCCATATATAAACGAACACACACACACACACAACCTGGGTTTTATAATAAGTATAACTTCGATATGAGTTGTCCGCTTTTCATTCTCGCGACAGCGTATGCCTCTGTCGTGTTTTCAAATTGATTTCATGCAAAAACAATTGTTTTCCAATTTTTGGCACTGTCAGAACCACATAAAGTAATTTTACATAGACCTGTGAAGTTTTGTTTGAATCGGTTGAAAAATGTAGGAAATCCAATATATAAACGTACATACACACACACACACACAATCTGGGCGTTTTTATCATAAGTAAGATAATAATAATAATATTTTCTATAATAATGATAATAATATTTTCCTTTTCAAATTAATAAACTTTCCCTTTTTTTTATCTCTTCTCTTTTTTTATAGACTGAAATCTTTGTGAATGAACAGGATTTTACTTGGTTGTTTTTATTCCTATTCTGGGAATAAGAATGAAACACGCAAACAACCTGTCATGCAAACTGACCCGAATGGAAGACATTCTCTGCTGCAGCTGACATCAAACCACCGTCAGTTTCAAAACGGTAAAGCTACCAGCAACCATAATAACGGCACCATGACACCACCACCTCAACTGACTCTCCAACAACAAGCTGTCATCCAACACCCGCCGTCCTCGGATCCCAACCTGGACCGGCTTCAAGAGGACACCCCAAAACTCATTCACCAGATAATCACTGACAAAACTACTAATTCATACAATGTAAAGTACCGACCAGATTTAAACAATGCCTCATCTCATGCAGGAAATGGTCAAGATGTTTCTGACAGAAACAGACTGACAACAAATAACCTCACTGACAAGGCAACACAGACATCTAAAAATGCAGACAACAGCCCCAGCAGTAATAACAATAATAGCCCTCCTCCTACAGAACTTGAAACAACTGTGAATAAAAGACGTTTGGTGTCCTCAGCCAGTGTTGACAATGGCAATGTGAATTTTGTTTTTGATTGTGCAGAGAGGAACGCATTCCATAACCCTGGATTTACAGATGACAGTATTAACGAGTCAAATCCGTTTCAGATTCCAAGCCCCGAATTACAAGTAATGATGAACACTCACACAAATGTGATAGTGAAGAGAAAAAATTCTCTGAAGCTATCAAAGAGTGACACATCGGGTTTGAAACAGGATAAAAAGGGGTGCCATGAGAGCCAGAGAAAACTTGTGACTCGAGCATTGCAGTCATTTGCAGCCAGCAACAGGGCTAACAATAACATCAACAACTCCTTTAAACAAAACAGTTACAAGAAAAATTGTCCAGACAATTCCTTAATTATCAGTAACATCCCAGCAATAAACAAACAAAAAGATTTACTTGTGCTTGATTCACCCCAGTCAAATGAGAAACATGCTCCAAAAATCCCAATTCAGAATGGGTTGAAAGGAACCCCTAAAACTCTAGATGAACCAACAGCAAAAGACAAAATTTCCACAGGCCAAGGCAAAATTCCAATTCCTGAAAAGCTCAAAGAAAACGGCTTTCAGGCATCCTCAGATAGTCTCGATATGACAGCACCAGTATCAGAAAATCTTCAAACTTCACAAATTAAGAGCTTTACACAGAGCGATGGAAAACACCAAAACACCTCCAAAGAAAAACATGGAGATTCTAGAAATTCCTTTAAGGTATCTCTGCTAAACACACATGTCAGAAATCTTTCACTCGATTCTCCTATTCATGTCGGAATTCATAACGGAATGCAACAGCTTTGTATTGAAAAAAGCATTTTGGATTGGATGCACAAGAAATATTGCTCTGAGCAGTACAAGAAGAAACGGTCAAGTTCTGCTGATACGGTCAACTACATCAATGGTCAGTATTTTGTCCAGTTGTTGGAAAAACCCCCAAACGACTCGGATCAAAATGGAGAAGATGTCCCCTCATTTTCTTTGCACACACTTCAATATTACAAACTACCAAAATCAACAGTTCATGCAGGTAATTACCAAACAGCGCCACCATCTTTTCGAAGAGAATTTAAGTACAAGCAACAAAGAATTATTACTAATGGAACTTTGGATAAGGTAAGTCAAACATTGCATCTTACTCACTTATTTGTTTTTTTTCTTTTATTTTTAGAACTCTCCAGCTGGAAGAGAGAAAAAAGTTATGCCATACACAATTGTTTTTAACACGCTGGCTCTCAAGCCTCATTTCCCTTGTTATTCCAGGTTCCCAACACTATATCTTAATTTTGGTACAAGCAACTTTGTTTTAACATTGTTTCATATATAAAGCAAGGATATTGTAGCTAGTTTTTTTTTATCACCCATGACCCACTAGTGTGTTGTTAGGTGCCTGAGTCTATTTTACAACCCAGAATCCCATATGACTCACCTGTGGGTCATTAAAAAATTCCCAATATACAAATATTAGATTGACATTCTGATTTTCTATATTCAAAAATATTTAAATATTTTTGGAATCAGCTTTAAAATTAGGTTTGGTTTGTTTTGTTTTGTTTCACAGCATGTAAACCACAATGAGTTATTTAATGCCGACAAGATTTTTATTGCTGGTAATATTTTTTTTTCAAAAATGTAATGCTGGTAATGTAATATGTAATAATTTTTTCTTCAAAAATTTATTGCTTGTAACTTTTTGCAAAAACATAATGCTGGTATTAAAACCTATTTTTAAACTTTCATAGTGTTTTGACTCCAGTTTGAGGGTTAACTATTTGCTCATAGATGGAACCCTAACAGATGCTACCACCTCAGGTCAGAGTGGACCTGGGAAAAACAGCAACTAAAAGGTGGTTCCACGCTCTTCAAAGCCTCCTGATCAGAGGCCTTGCTGTTGGATGTAGTTTATCGTCTTACCCAGGATGCTTAAAATTAGCTCTTCAAAAGTCACATGATACGCGAATATTGTTGTATGTAATAAAGAATTTCATGTTTTAAATCATTAAAAGTAAAAATATGCAAAGAAAGCTAATATGAAGCAAAGAAATAAAATTTTCTTAACAACCTGTTCTCATTACTTATTAATGAGATATTCCATTTTCATTGTAACATGAAGTATGTTTTGTTATGTTAACTAACAACTCCTAAGAATGAAATCTCTCAATGAAATATACGGTAGTTATATTTTTGTACAGTTGCTTATCAAAATATGTGGCTTACAGTCACATCATGTTAAGTTAAGCAATGTTGAGCCTGGTCAGTACCTAGATGGGTGACCACTTCAGAATACCAAGTTTGGATATGTGGGTGGTGTAATGGATAATGGCTCAGAATTTTTAATTGGTGATCCTTGTTCTAATTCTAGTTGGGTTCGTTATATTCACTTATGTACAAATACTTTTAAGAAAGGTATGAATCCACCTTTTCTCCCCCCCCAAACTATGGGCTAATTAGTAACACTTATATCACTAAAACCATTATTGGAGTACTGTTATGGAGCTGACAAGTCCTCACTTTTCAGTCTTGATAGAATTCATAAGTGTCTCCTAGTCCTTGTGAGTGACAAATTATTTTCCACTATCCAATTTCTTTCTTACAGGCAGGATGTGGCAAGCTGCTCTGTTGCTCTTTTCATGGAAAGTGCTCAGATGAACTGCATTCCTTAGTTCTGCCAGGTCTAACCTTCACAGCTAGGACCCGCCAAGCCACTTATATTGTAGCAAGCCACCCACATTCCCTCTGTATTCCATCGGTGTGAAGTAAGTTCCACTCAAACAGCCTAACCACTGCTTTGTGGAACCGATTCCTAAGAGGATTTTTCCCTGATCACTACAATCTTAAACTGTTCAAGTCTAGGGTTAATGGTTATCGTCTCCTTCTATCTGTATAAACTACCCCTTAACATAACTCTCTATCTTGAGTGGCTCCCAGGCGTTGTACAGAGTGAACCACACTGTAAAGAAAAAAAAAAAATATACAAAATATTTATATTTTGGCATTAAATAACCCATATAGGTTGATATCCCACGAAGCAAAAGCAGCCAACATTATAAAAATTTGTGTAGTCTTGTTTCATTAAAGTATTTCTGTATGAAAGTCATAGAAAAAAAAATGATTTTCATAAATGTAACTTAAATTTAGAAAGAAAATTTAGATCTTTGTTCTTCAATACAGTAGAATCTTGGTTCATGAGTTTAATTCATTCCTGAAGGCTGTTCGTTACCTGAAATGTTCATAAACCGAAACTATTTTTCAAATAGGAATCAGTGTAGAGAAAAAAAGTCACAGTACAATAAAATTGGAAAAGAAAAGCATGCCATCACACACTAATGTATACAACATTGTGGTCAACTCAGAAATTATTCTTTTTGGCTTAACTCGGTTCAGCAATTTTGTTCAGGAACTAAAATTTTGTTCGATAACTAAGGCATTTTCATCTCAAATTTTCTGTTCAAAAACTGATTTGTTCGACATATGAGATGTTCAAGAACCGAGGTTGCACTGTGTTTGAAACTTTTTTATATTTCTCATGAAACTTTTGTAAAAAAATATTTTCTATGAGAAAAGATTTTCCTGTTATAACCATTTCAAATCTCAAAGTACAAATTAGAGAATTACTTTCAAAAGTTTTGTGACTGTTTTGAAATAGCAGTCATTGACTACTGTTTTTGATTCTTTTCTTTTCTTTTTTTTTTTTTTTTTTCATTTAGAGGAAGGGCCAAGATATTTTTATTTATTTATTTATTTTTTTTTTTTTATGAAGCTTAAACTCCTTTTTATGACTTGAACAATTGAGGTTAGCCTTGGTGGATTCCTTGAAGGCATAGGTATTAAATGATTGTTTATTTTAAACATTTCACATGTCCCAAAATGTTTGTTTTTCTTTTAAACGAATTGAAGGTGTACTTTAGAAAGAACTGCTCCCAAAATGGGTCATTTCCCTTTTGGGAATGAAAGGCTTTCTTTTTATTTCAAAGATTTATTTGACTGAAAAATAATGAGGTTAATCTAAAATACTTTTTTGTTATCATTTCATTCCCTCTTCTCTTCCCCACCCCACACGCCCCACAAAAAAAAAAAAAAAAAACTTTTGCTGACCATCCAAATTATTTCCTTTGAAAATAATTATAATTAGGTTTGTTTAGTTTTACAGCATATCAACCTTTGCCATTTGACTTTGGTCAATTTGATAAACAATAGAAAGTTTCATCCATACAAGACTCGAGATCCACTCAAGGTAGAGGGTTAAGTGCATAATATGAATGTAAAAGGATGTGATAGGAAGTGAAAAGATTATGAGGATAAGAAGGATAAATTATAACTGACCCTTGATTTGAAGTGGTTGCAGTTTAGTGCTCAGGGAAGCATTCACATGGGAATCTGCCCCACAAAAGGTAGCAGTTCTTAAGAAAAAGCTCTTTGAGTGAAATTGAGTGGTGATTCAAATCTATGGATGTAACATGGCATGCTCTAGCTGTAAAGGTTTGAACTTTTGTTTTATGGGATATCAACCTCAATGGCTTATTTATTGCTGACTAGATTTTTAGGATAGGTTTTTTTGTGAATAGAATAAATATTCTTTGTAAGAAATCGGTTTGTAGATCAGATTTCACTGACATATTTTTGTAAAGAGGGTTGCATTAGTTTGTTACTTTTGTTTAGTGCATAGCAACGTCTATGGGTTATTTAATGCCAAAATCTGAATATTTTAAATGCAATTTTGTGGCTTAAACTGAATATATATTGTACATAATTTTATACTTTGAGTAAAGGTATATTTTTTAGATATATATAGTTTGTAGATCATAAAATGTATTTTTGGTAATTTTAATATAAAAATGTATTTTTATATTTTTAGTGATGTATTGATTGTCATTTTGCTATAAAAATGCGTTCTTGGTCATTTTATTATAAAAATGTCCTGTTGATTTTTGTTTGGGTGTTCACTATTTGCCTATAGCTGGGACCCTAATAGGTGCTACCACCCCAAGTCAGGGTGGACCTGGAAACAACATCAATTAAGCTCCTCAATATCATCAATCTCCTGATCAGAGGCTTTGCTGCCAGATGTAATTTATCATCATACCCAGGACTAATGATATAAAAGAAAATGGAGTTGGTAGGAAGTGATGATTATGAGGATAAGGTGGACAGATAGATTGACCATTGATTTAAAGAGATTAAGATTGTAGTTTTCACGAAAGCATCCATGTGGGAGCCTGTACCTTAAAGTAGAAGTATAAAAATCTATTTTTATACTTTCATAGATTTTTTTGTTTTTGTTTTGGAGGTTGCCCATAGCTGGGACCTTAACAGGTACTACCACCCCAGTCATATCATGTTGAAACATTGGTTCTCGGATGATCATTAAAGTCAAGCCTGGTTAGTACCTAGATGTACGTGTAAGTTTGGATGTGGGGGCTGTGTAATAGATAACAGCTCAGGATTGGAAACTGGAGATCCAAGTTCCAATTCCAGTTACGTTACTTACTCACTTACATGCAAATACCATTGGGAGAGGTGTGAATCCACCCCCCCCCCAGCTAAGAGTTAATTAGTAGGACTTGTACCAGTAAATCATTATTACCTCCAAAAATTGAACAATCTAAAAAAAATTTTCTGGCTTTAAAAGACCTGCAAAAGGTTGATAAGCTGTAAAACAACAAATCAGTCAACATATATATATATATATATATATATATATACTAGCTTAAAAGACACCCTATTGGGCAACATTTAAGCTAGCTCCTGCAGAGGGCTCTTGATTTGGCCTTCATCACAATAGGTAGGGAGGAGTAGATGTGATAGGCAACGATAAATGACAAAACTGATCACTACATTGCATTCATATCTAATCTTACCTTTTAAAAGTTCAACGATAATTCTTCTGCTGCCACTTAATTTGTTGATGTAGATTCTTACTTTCCATACAAACAATTATTTGATGTCTGTAGGTCCTTACTTTCCATACAAACAATTATTTGATGTCTGTAGGTCCTTACTTTCCATACAAACAATTATTTGATGTCTGTAGGTCCTTACTTTCCATACAAACAATTATTTGATGTCTGTAGGTCCTTACTTTCCATACAAACAATTATTTGATGTCTGTAGGTCCTTACTTTCCATACAAACAATTATTTGATGTCTGTAGGTCCTTACTTTCCATACAAACAATTATTTGATGTCTGTGGTCCTTATTATTATTTGATGTCTGTAGGTCCTTACTTTCCATACAAACAATTATTTGATGTCTGTAGGTCCTTACTTTCCATACAAACAATTATTTGATGTCTGTAGGTCCTTACTTTCCATACAAACAATTATTTGATGTCTGTAGGTCCTTATTTCCATACAAACAATTATTTGATGTCTGTAGGTCCTTACTTTCCATACAAACAATTATTTGATGTCTGTAGGTCCTTACTTTCCATACAAACAATTATTTGATGTCTGTAGGTCCTTACTTTCCATACAAACAATTATTTGATGTCTGTAGGTCCTTACTTTCCATACAAACAATTATTTGATGTCTGTAGGTCCTTACTTTCCATACAAACAATTATTTGATGTCTGTAGGTCCTTACTTTCCATACAAACAATTATTTGATGTCTGTAGGTCCTTACTTTCCATACAAACAATTATTTTTATTTCATGGGTGACTTTTGTTGGATTTGCAATTATTTTCTATTATTCCCAAATTTATTATAAAAATTGTTATTGTACAAAAAAGATTTGTCACAAAAAAATCACATAAAAAAATTTCTGAAAACATTTGCAGTAATAAAATCTTGGGAATCCAAAATTTCTGTAACATGAGCTATTGAAAGTTAGAGAGTTGTGTCCCTTTAATTGAAAAAGTGTGACACAGGGGAACTGGTTTACATGTATAAAAAGCAAGGAGAGATGTTTTGAAATAAAATAGCAAAAAATAAAAAAAGTTGCATATAATATTGGAACGAGTAATAAAGTAATATTTAAGAATTGCAAAAGACAAAACAAAAAATGGTGTAAAGAATGTTTGGTCAGAATTTTTGTCACGGGCTTCAATCAAAAAATGTTGAAAGTTGGAGAAGCTTATGAGATTTAGGAAAAGATTACAGCAAAAAAAAAAAAATCAGATCAATGTTTCCCAACGAACCTAGGTCCTTGGTTTAAGAAATAATGTGATGAAAAAAAATGAATATTTGAACTATTGTCCTCATCTTTGTCGCCATATTTATTACAACATTTTGGCTGTTGTATGCTCCGGCCTTCTTCAGGTGATTGGAATGTCGAACTGAACCCTTTATTTCACTCACTGGGGTAGACTGTTCTAGTTCCACGTGCCATGTCTAATGGATGTCAGCTATCAGTTATCTCCTTTAAATTCTCTCTCCAAGTTCTCCACTGCCTTAACCAGGTATTGAACTCACACTCTTTGGGCCTGCCACTGGATCTAACTAATGCCTTTATCCACTGTGTATGAATTTCTGGGTATTATAAACCCAATGTCTTCAGTAATCATTTTTTACCAGTTCTCATATTGCAATTTTTGATATTATCATTGCATGTTTTTACCAGTTCATATTGCAATTTTTGTTAGAATTTTTCTCTGGCACGCCTTATTACTGGTTCCTATATTGTATTCATTTCTATGTTTAGTCGGCTCAGGAGATTTTGGGGGCCTAGCATATGTGCTGATTCCTTAAGTTTACGTATTTTCCAGTGATGTTCTTTGTTTATGATTTCAACCTGATCCCACAGAGGGCAGTGATCTCCCTTTTCTCTCCATATGTGGTCAGCCACACCTGATTTTTCCACTTCCTCTCATGTTACAGCTTTCTGGTGTTCTTGAAGCCTTACCTTGAGGGGGCGGACTGTCTCCCCTTTATATTTCTTTCCGCACCTGCATGCGATAGAGTACACACAGTCTTTAGTCATGTTCTCCTCTATGGGGGGTCTTATTCAGGATAGATATCTGCGAAGTGTTGTCCAGCTTTTGAAAGTTGTCCTGATGTTATATAGACCACAAATCCTTTCTATTTTCTCTGATAACCGCTTCACATAAAGGCAGGCAGACTGTTTTCTGAGTGTTGTCCTCCTCTTGTACCTGCCTATCCCAGTTTTTGGGGGCTGCTGCCATTTATCCAGGGTAGTTGTTATGTTGTAGGGTACTACTTATACAGACCAATGTCTCTG
This sequence comes from Acanthosepion pharaonis, assembly GCA_903632075.3. Lineage (NCBI taxonomy): Eukaryota > Metazoa > Mollusca > Cephalopoda > Sepiida > Sepiidae > Acanthosepion > Acanthosepion pharaonis. The sequence goes on along the minus strand of CAHIKZ030001060.1, from coordinate 41,598 downwards.
GGTCACCACTTATGACTTTTGCTCAGTGTTCTAAGTAACGGACGATCCCTTTCTTTATGCTGTATGGATGGTGGGAGTTGAAATTGAGGTACTGTCTGGTGAATGTTCCTTTACAGTATACAGATGTCTTGAACCCATTCTCTGTTCGAGATATTAGTACATCCAGGAATGGGAGTGTGTTGTTACTCTCTTTCTCCATTGTGAATTGTATCAAAGGTCTTATTGAGTTCACATGGTCCAGTAGAACCTGGACATCTTCCTGGTGTGGCCGGAGTATGAAGATGTCATCTACGTACCTTAACCATAGAGTTGGCTTTAGATATATAGATTCTAATGCCATTTCCTCAAAGCATTCCATGCATATATTCGCAATTGCTGGTGATAATGGCAAGCCCTCATCCTGTCGATATATGTGTGATCCCATTCCGAAGTATGTTGTTTGTGTACAGAAAGTCAACATCTCCATCAGATTATCTGGTCTGTTCTTCTAGGGATGAGTCAGAGACCAATCTGTCTCTGACTACTGAGAGTGACTCCTCCGTGGGTATCTTGGTGAACAATATAGACAGATACTGAATAAAAGCTGGACGCTTTTTCTTTAATGATTTTCTTTTCAAGGCAATTGGAATGCATTGCATTATGGGTAGTTTTTCAAGGAGTCATTTTGATTTGAGAGAGTCTATTATAAACAAAATAAATTTTGCTAGTTTGGGTCTGCATGTGTGAATGTCATGAGATTATGTATATGCAGAAATATATATCAGAAATTTGATAAATTTTATTTATTTATATAAATTATGCATATAAAATATTGAGGGCATATATAATGCAAGGTTGAAAATTTCTCAGTCCAGTAAAAAATAACTGATGTGTGATAATTTGGTTGTATTTTGTGAAGTTATCTGTTGATGCCTATCTATCTCTCTCTCTCAGTCTGTTAATATCTCTCTCTCAGTCTGTTAATATCTCTCTCTCTCTCTCTCAGTCTGTTAATATCTCTCTCTCTCTCAGTCTGTTAATATCTCTCTCTCTCTCAGTCTGTTAATATCTCTCTCTCTCTCTGTCTGTTAATATCTCTCTCTCTCTCTCAGTCTGTTAATATCTCTCTCTCTCTCTCTCAGTCTGTTAATATCTCTCTCTCTCTCTCTCTCAGTCTGTTAATATCTCTCTCTCTCTCAGTCTGTTAATATCTCTCTCTCTCAGTCTGTTAATATCTCTCTCTCTCTCAGTCTGTTAATATCTCTCTCTCTCTCAGTCTGTACATATCTCTCTCTCTCTCAGTCTGTTCATATCTCTCTCTCTCTCTTCATATCTCTCTCTCTCTCTGTTCATATCTCTCTCTCTCTCTCTCTCATATGTTCTCTCTCTCTCTCTCTCTCTCTCTCTCTCTCAGTTTGTTCATATCTCTCTCTCTCTCAGTTTGTTCATATCTCTCTCTCTCTCAGTTTGTTCATATCTCTCTCTCTCTCTCAGTTTGTTCATATCTCTCTCTCTCTCAGTTTGTTCATATCTCTCTCTCTCAGTTTGTTCATATCTCTCTCTCTCTCTCAGTTTGTTCATATCTCTCTCTCTCTCTCAGTTTGTTCATATCTCTCTCTCTCTCTCTCAGTTTGTTCATATCTCTCTCTCTGTTCATATCTCTCTCTCTATCTTCTCAGTCTGTTCATATCTATCTATCTCAGTCTGTTCATATCTATCTATCTATCTCAGTCTGTTCATATCTATCTATCTATCTCAGTCTGTTCATATCTATCTATCTATCTCAGTCTGTTCATATCTATCTATCTATCTCAGTCTGTTCATATCTATCTATCTATCTCAGTCTGTTCATATCTATCTATCTATCTCAGTCTGTTCATATCTATCTATCTATCTCAGTCTGTTCATATCTATCTATCTATCTCAGTCTGTTCATATCTATCTATCTATCTCAGTCTGTTCATATCTATCACTCTCATTTGCTCGGAATTATTAATCAGAAATCTAATTCCTGTTGGGTTTGTTATATTCACTTATGCACAAATAAACTTGGGGAAAATCTTACCTCCTTCTGTTCATATCACACTCTCCCAGTCCATATCTATCTATCCCTTTCTGTTCAAGTCTATTTCTCTCTTAATCTGTTCATATCTATCTATCTATCTATCTGTTCATATCTATCTATCTGTTCATATCTATCTATCTATCTGTTCATATTTCTCTCAGTCTGTTCATATCTATCTCCCTCTCAGTCTGTTCATATCTATCTCCCTCTCAGTCTGTTAATGACTATCTGTTCATATCTCTCTCTCAGGCTGTTCATATCTGTGTGTGTGTGTGTGTGTATATAATTTCATTGTATATATGTATATCTATACCTATATGTATAACTATTGCCATTGAATGACATAAGATCACAAAATTTCCAGGTGATTTGTACATATTCTACTCATTCCATCTACTTTATTCAATTTTTTACTTTGTAACTGAATAATTCATATGTATTTTTCATGTTCCCTACATGCACACCGCTAGAGGCCGCTGGCGGTGGCAGTCTGCCAGTGGTAACATTGCTGAGACAAACATGCTGGCGGTCTGACAGCAGGCCACCAGCAGTAAACGCTAATGTAGTGGCCAATTGGTGGCTAGCATGTAGGGTTGTGGCATAATATTCCAATTTGTACATAGTAATTTAAAATTGGTCTAACAGTATAAATTGTCAGTGCAGAACTTGTCTTAATTTGTATGTTAATATGTTCAAAATAGTCATGCTAAATTAATGAATTGACAATCATCATAACTACAGCTAGAAACAGAATATATTATTTCTAAGCATTTTGTAACTTCAGCTACAGTCATGAAGATTAGAGATCAAATTCCACACTACAGCCTCACTGAACAGCAATAGTAAAACTGAAACTGACCCTACGAAAGGGAAATATTTCGTTTTAATTTCACTGACATCCTGAATAAGGTTCAAATGAATTACCAGGTTTCAGGAAACAATGATAGCCTCCATATCTTCTTATTTTCTCTTCTCTCTTTCTTTCATTGCCCCACCCCTAGGTAATAAGGAAGAAGATAGTCTCTGTAATTTAGTCTGAAAACTGTGGTGTGTAGTGGGTGCGTCAGTGTGTGTGGGGGGGGAATAAGAATTCAGGCTATAGTTCTTTCATCCAAAATCTGTTATGAAGGTCAACTCAATTTTTACTGAACTTTTCAACAACTCTTCAAGACAACAGGGCTGTGGGTAATCTGTCCTGGTTTTTTTTTTTTTTGCTTGCTTCATCCAACAAAACCTGGTCTTCTTTATAGGCTGATATTTGGTACAGTTTTTAAACAGGATTAGTTTTTGGTTGGGATGGTTGGTGAGGGTGGAGAACTTCCTTACTTTTTTTTTAAGACAGGAAATAATGAAACTGATAAGAAAAAGGGTTTCTTTGTATGCAAATTGCAGGGGGTAAAAAGAAGAATCATCCCAGTGTCCATTTTGAAGAATGACCATTTGAATGTGTCAGTTGCTGAGTGGTGTCTGCTTAGAGAGGGACATGGATGAAATACTGTGTTTAAAGAACCAAGAGAAAGACATGAATTTACTATTTTGGATTTATACCAAGGAAAACCAGGCAAATCAGACAACACACATCATATGTGTAGGTATAATTTCCATTTTGGTCGATATGTATTCAGCTCAATGTGAAATATTTAGAATTGTTCTTCTTTTCTTTACGTGAAATTCCATCTGTCATTTTTGGATGAGGCAAACAGAATATGTTCCAAAAATAAAATATTCATATAAATATATAGTTAGTTGATTTGTTATTAGTAGTAATACCTATTTATTATTAGTAGTAGTACTAGTAGCAGTAAGACCTATTTATTTTTAGCAACAAAATGAAAGATTAGTCTAATAACAATAATTCTTTTTCTTCTTCTTCCTCCTCTTTATTATTACTCTTGTTATTTTTTAAAATATTTTGTTTATTCCTATTTTTGTTCTTTTTATTGATATCCTCTTATTCCTATTCTTGTTCTTTTTATTGATATCCTCTTATTCTTGTTCTTTTACTAATATTTATTTGTGTGGATGTTTGTATACATGTATGTGTTATTTCTTTAACATATTGTCTTAATGTACACATCTATCTATCTATCTATCTATCTATCTATCTATCTATCTATCACAGTTCAGATAGGCTGGTCATGTCATCAGAATGAGTGATGATAGGATGCCGATAATCCTCATTCATGTATAGCCAACATCTTCATGGTAAGCATAATGTAGGCCATCCTTGGTTACACTTCAAGGACAAACTTAAATACAATTTAAATGTTGCAAACATCCCTACAGAGGAGTTTGAACTTGCTGTTGAAAACTGAGCAAACTGGAGAAACACCTGCCACTGGGGTACAACTAAATTTGAAAAGAATCGTCTCGACCATCTGAGAGGATTAAGAACCAACCTTAGTCCATATGACAGTCAACCTTTCAGCATGTCCCTTGTGCATATTCCATGTGGGGTTGTTGTCTTATACAAGACATAAACTTAAAAACTGTACTGAAAGATACTCATACATCGAAAACGACAGTAGAGTCCATCATCTATCTACCTACCTATCTATATATATATATATATATATATATATATATATATATATATTATGCACATTTCATTGAATATGGCAGACAAGGTGCTTTGATTTAGTTTTTTATACAGTTTTTTGTGTGATCTGATAATTTTTTTCTTTACAGATGATAAATTATATAAAAACTGAACATGGGCACAATATCTTGACCATGTTTTAAACAAAAATGAAAAAATTATATAAATACATAAATGCAACAAACTATTTATTATTTAACAGTTAAAATATTTCATCCTTGAAAATGGCTAAATGCATAGCCGAAAATACTCAGATAAAAAGAACATTCGAACAGTTTTTATATAATTTATCAACTGAAAAGAAAAAAATTATTAGGTCGCATGAGAAATTTTATAAAAAACTAAGTCAAAGCACCTTGTCTGTTGTATTCAATGAAATTTACATGAAAGAAGGATTGCTGCTAAAATACACAAATATATATATATATGCGCACACACTTTACAAAATTCAACTGTTGACAAAAAATATTTGCCTAAAAATGCTCAAAATTAAAAATGTGCTCAATACAATTTTTAAAATATGAAAATGTAGGGCAGTTTAAGATATAAAAATTTTGAAACACCAACCTTTACACCACAGTTTCTACCAGAGTGATACTATCATGCAGTATGTCTTCTTTTTCCCTTCCACTTGCCCATACAGATACACATATATGCAAATTTTTGAAATGTAACGCATAAACTTACTGTCTGATGGTATCACTCTTGTAGAAACCATGGTAGCGTAAAGGTCAACATTTTGAATTATTTATATCTTATATTTTGCATACCTACAAAATACTAGTGTGTCTATATAGATAGATCCATAAGATTATAGCCTAATAGAAAAAAGATTTTATTTGTTCAACATAATCCCTTTCTTTGTCAATGCACTTAATCCATTGATCATAAAGGTGAAGCATTATACAGTGAAAATTTCAGATCAAAATTATGTTAATAACTGATGAGGTAACAGATTTATAGATCTTCACCTGTGTATAACAGTAGAGAAATGTCTGCTATGGTGGAAAATGAGGAATCTGTTTATTACTTGTTCGTAGAACAAAACCAATCCCCACTTAATATCCACATGTTTGTTAGTCAATAACAGTCTACAAACATGGTTTCCTGAGTGGTCTATAAGCAGTGAATTTGGCTAGAAGTTGAAAGCCCAGGATTATTAAATTTTGAATTGAATTGGCAATATTATTTGTCCTGAACTGGCATCTCGACTTCACTCATTGCCCCATCACTGTAACATAGCTTCTCTGTGCCTTTTCTATAAATATTTTCATGATAATTTTTCTGATGAACTTTCCTCTGTGGTACCTAAACTTTATGAATTTAAGTGTAGCACTAGTTTGGTGGCTTCATCATTGTACAATTGAAATGGTTAGGTGTAACTGTAAGTTCTATGCTGAAGGTTTCTTCTATTACACTTCTTGCTTGTGGAACTCTCTTCCAGTTTCTTGCTTTCTAGTCAACTTTGATCTTCAAAAATTTAAATGCAGTGTCAATTGTTATCTTCTGTCTTCTTAATTCCTGTTCTTTTATTCTCTTTCCTTAATAATGTTTTTTTTTTGTTCTATTCACTCATACTCCATAAGCCCTTGCATCTTAGTGGCTTTATTGCCTAGCTTGGGGGTGAAATGATTAAAAATACTGTTGAGTTTATTTTAAGTAGTATTCCTTGATAAAATCCAAAGAATCTGTAATATTATTGGTCCTGACCTGGCATCTTGGCTTCAGTCACTTCTCACTGCTATAATGTTGCCTCAGTGTGCCTTTTCTATAAATACTTTCATAGTAATTGTTCATATGAGTTCTTCACTATATTACTGAGACTCAATAAATTTAAGACTAATCAGTCATTTTGGGACTAAGCAAATTCATAATGAAATAGCCTAGTTCAGAATGGGACGTAGCAAATTCAAAATGAAATAGCCAAGTTCCGAATGGGACATAGCAGATTCAAAATGAAATAGCCAAGTTCCGAATGGGACATAGCAAATTCAAAATGAAATAAGCACATTTGATTTGGAACAAAGCAAATTCATAATGAAATAGGCATGTTTGAATTGGGACTAAGCAGATTCATTATGGACTAGGCGAGTTCAAATTGGAACAATCTATCTTTTCCCATAGTGATTGGAAATTGACTTTTTTAATAGTTAAACAGCAATTATACACGACCTACTATTATTGCAATGTCATCGCATAGAAAACATTTAATGAAAAACGAGTTTGAAATGAAAAGAAGTCAAATATTGACAGCATTTAATTCAGATGGACAGTGGAAAGAGTTGGCAGAACATCTTGGAAACTAAAAGAAATATATATGCATAAATACATATGTGCATATGTATTAATGTTTCTTCTTTATATTGGAAGCATGTCACTTATACATGAAAATGACCTTCAGAAGATGGTTCCTGTGAATCTTTGACAAAAGTCTAGTCTAATGAGACAAGACATAACTGCAGCATACTCTGGTATATATCAGGACTTTTGACGACAGTGGTGGAAACGTATATCAATTAGGCCATTTTTACAAGGCTATTCATATTTCAAACCACCGGATGTATTCATTTTTTGTAATTTACAATGATAGAGAGAAAAATGTTCCACTTATCTGCACATTTCAATGAACAAATATCATGGATTAAAAATCAACTTGGCAGTAAATCCGATAATTAAAAATCGGAGCACAGTGTTGCATAGATTTTACTATCAATTCCTTACAAGAGGCTATTCTTGAACAGATAAATTTGTGTCAAAGTTAGAGTTTCTGGCACTTTCATTGGTAAGACAATCAGGAAGAAGAGAAGAAAGAAATGGATAGACTGTATATGGTGTTAAAAAGAGAGAATAAGAAAGAGTTATTCAAGATGAAATGATTTGGGGGACAACAGGGCAAATCTCAAAAGTCCTAAGAAAAAGCAGCAAGGAAATACTGAATGCATATATCAAGACAGAGTTTGAAAAAAGATAGGTATAGTGAGAGATTTTAAGCGCTGAAAGCTGCATCCAAAAACATCCACCTTTCATGAATTTTCTTGATTTATTGATTGCTCATAGAAGATAAAATATTTCAATAATAAAGTTTCGTTGAATATTATTATTTTATCGTGAAAATATTTAATTTAAAATCTTTTTTAGCAAAATAATTGCTCAGTCCCAAATTGAATTTGCCTAATCCATTTTGAACTTGCTAAGTCCTAAATCAAATTTGCTTATTCCATTTTGAATTTGACTAATTCATTTTTAATCTGCTTAGTCCCATTTAGAATTTGACTATTCAATTTTCAATTTGCTATGTCCCAATTTAAATTTGTCTATTCCATTTTGAACTTAGCTATTTCATTATGAACTTGCTTAGTCCCAAAATGATTTTGATTGGTCCCAAATTGAACTTGAAAAGGTATAGACTGGTGATAAGGTCTGATGATTTTACAGTTGAGTTGGTTAGATACAACAGTTAACAGTTTCTTTTATTACACTTGCTGCTTGCGGAACTCTCTTCCGACTCTATGCTCTCTAGTCAACTTTAATTTTCAATAATATAATTGCAATGTCAATCATTATCTACTGTCTTCCGGATGACTCTTCTTTTGTTCTCATTCCTTAGTAATGTTTCTGTTTTCTAATTCTTCACCACCCAGTAACCCCACCCCTTGTGTCTTCGTGGCTTTACTGCCTTGCATTGGATGAATTCGATTATAAAAAAAAAAATTGTAGCTTAAAAAGTCATAAGTAGTGAAATTAAAAATAAATAACCCAAATCTGGCATTCTTTCCTGCAATTATGTTTTCTAGAATAGAAGAATGCCTAGAATCATCTGTTTATTACACGTTTGTAGAGCAAAACTAATCCCTATTTAATGTCCACCTGTGTTAATAGTAAAATACAGATGATCCACCTGCAAGGTTATCAGATTTGGCTACAAGTACTGAATTGGACAAAATTTGAAAGTCCATTGCTTCTCTATTTACATTATTCAGACTATTGTCCTCATCTTTGTTGCCATATTTATCACAACATTTTGGCTGTTGTATGCTCCGGCCTTCTTCAGGTGGTTGGAATGTTGAACTGAACCCTTTATTTTGCTCACTGGGTTATACTGTTTTAGTTCCATGTGTCATGTCTAATGGATATCAGTTATCAGTTACCTCCTGTAAATTCACCTTTCAAGTTCTCCACTGCCTTAACCAGGTATTGAACTCACAACTCTTTGGGTCCTGTCACTGGATCTAACCAACGACTTTATCCACTGTGCCATGTGTCCTTAGACATGGCACATGGAACTAGAACAGTCTACCCCAGCAAGCGAAAGAAAGGGTTCAGTTCAACATTCCAACTACCTGAAGAAGGCCAGAGCATACAACGGCTGAAACATTGTGATAAATATGGCAACAAAGATGAGGACAATAGTTCAAATAATGTAACTAGTGTACATAATACCTAATCTCAGAAATATAGACAGATCCATTGCTTCTAGATGTTGAATTGAGTTTCTTTTCATCAGTAGCTTAAGTTAACTCTTGCTTATTTTAGATGTAGCTCCAAAAGTCACAAATAGTGAAATTTAGCATTTAGTAATACTAAACGTGCAAAAGTAGCCTTGTTAAACAACCCTGTATTCATTGAGATGGCAATTGGTTCAGTAGAATGCTGAAATAAAATTGAAAGAAAATATTTTTTTGAACTTTCACCTTTTGACATTTTTCGCTAGCAAATTTCTTTGTCCTATTTACAAAGCTGAACTAAGTTTAAGTGAATTGTTCTGTACCACACTTCAAAGTAAGACGGATTTGCCTGCACATAAAACCCTAGTTTTTAGATGGGATCAAACGCGCTCTTGACTTTGAGCTGTCTAGAGCACTTCCTGCTTTTGAGCCATTTATAAATTTTAAGAGATTTTCTAACAGAAGAATTTATTTTACAGTTTGATACAAATTTTTCATTTTATCTAAACTAAGCAGTTTATGGTTTTGTTAACATGCATTGATTTTATATTGCTTGCAAGATTTTCTTAATTCCTTACATTTTCAAAATCCTTATGACCAACCTTAAGATAGTAGATTGCATGGCTGTCACATTGTATCACTGTGCAGATACATTGTTTTTGTTTGTATGTATTCTGCAGGTAAGAGTATTTTAAGACATTTTATGTTTATAACATTCTATTTATAAGTACAAATATTTAAGTAAATGCTCTGTTTATAATAAACAGTATTAAACAACTTTTACTGGCCTGAATGTCAGAAATTTTCATAGAAAATATTCATCCTCCAACAGGATTTGAACCTTTATCCTATACGGAGTTGTCATATAGCCTGACGTGCCTTTTATCCAATTTGGCCACAGAGGAGCGTTCGGTTAGCAAGGTCGAATTTACTGCTTTTAAACTTCAATCTTCCATGAATTTCTCACGTGCATTCATATCTGCTCATGTTGTATCAAATGTAAACAAATGACGTCACACATTATGAAATGGACAAAGTCCGACAATTATTTTAAAAATAATTGTCGGACATTGTCTGTTTCATAAGGTAAGAGTATACCACAGTATGCAGTCTGCATGTAAGTGTCTACCATAATGTGCAGTCTGTGGGTAAGCATCTACCACAGTTTGCAGGTAAGCATCTATCACAGCATGCAGTCCACAGGTAAGCATCTACCACAGTGTGCTGTCTGTAGGTAAACATCTAACATAGTTTACACTCTGTGTCTATTGGGTTTATTCAACTTGATGAGTGAGACCTACCTGGATTAGATGACCTACCTGGATTTATCATTGGTGAATATAATGTTAATGATATAAGTTATGCAGATGACACTGTGTTCATGGCAGACTCAGACAGTAAACTGAAATAACTCTTTGATATGGTAGTAAAGGAATGCACAAAGTTCTCACTTGTTCAGGTCCCATAGACTCCACTGAAGTATATGGGACCACAGTTCTCAACATGTTAGATGCTGCTGCTGCTGCTGTAGTTTCCCTGGCTAGTAGGTTTTTACAAGATGAGGCTACTTGCTTTATGCCCAACTACTTTTGAATTCAGAGTTGTCCTTCTCCTAGATTGGTTGCCAAACATATATTGATAGGTGTTATTGATTTGTATTTTATATATATATTGATAGGTGTTATTGATTTGTATTTTATATATATATTGATAGGTGTTATTGATTTGTATTTTATATATATATTGATAGGTATTATTGATTTGTATATATATATATATATATATATAGATAGATAAGTGTTATTGATTTGTATTATATATATATATATATATATAGATATAGTGTTATTGATTTGTATTATATATATATATATATATATATAGATAAGTGTTATTGATTTGTATTATATATATATATATATATATATATATAAGTGTTATTGATTTGTCTTATATATATATATATATATATATATATAGATAAGTGTTATTGATTTGTCTTATATATATATAGATAAAGTGTTATTGATTTGTCTATATATATATATATATATATAGATAAGTGTTATTTATTTGTCTTATATATATATATATATATAGATAAGTGTTATTGATTTGTATTATATATATATATATATATATATATAAAAGTGTTATTGATTTGTATTATATATATATATATATATATATAAGTGTTATTGATTTGTATTATATATATATATAGATAAGTGTTATTGATTTGTCTTATATATATATATATAAGTGTTATTGATTTGTCTTATATATATATAGATAATAGTTATTGATTTGTATATATATATATATATATAGATAAGTGTTATTGATTTGTATTATATATATATATATATAAGTATTATTGATTTGTATTATATATATATATATATATATATATATATATATAAAGTTATTATTTGTATTTATATATATATATATAGATAAGTGTTATTGATTTGTATTATATATATATAGATAAGTGTTATTGATTTGTATTATATATATATAGATAAGTGTTATTGATTTGTCTTATATATATATAGATATAGATAAGTGTTATTGATTTGTCTTATATATATAGATAAGTGTTATTGATTTGTCTTATATATATATATATATAGATAAGTGTTATTGATTTGTCTTATATATATATATATATATATATATATAGAGAGAGTTAGAGAGATAATATATTATTGATTTGTATTATATATATATATATAGATATAGAGAGATAAGTGTTATTGATTTGTATTTATATATATATATAGAGAGAGATAAGTGTTATTCATTTGTATTATATATATATATATATAGAGAGAGATAAGTGTTATTGATTTGTATTATATATATATATATATAGAGATAAGTTTATTGATTTGTATTATATATATATATATATATAGATAAGAGATATGTATTGATTTGTATTATATATATATATATATATATAGATAAGTGTTATTGATTTGTATTATATATATATATATATATATATATATATATAATAAGTGTTATTGATTTGTATTATATACACACACATATACATATATATATATATATATATATATATATATATATATATTGATTTGTATTATATATATATATTGATTGGTGTTATTGATTTTTATTATATATATGTATATATATTCTTGGTTGAGTCACACCTTTTAACAACCCATATCACTTAATCTTACATTTGAAGTAAAAGTGATGAATAATTATTTTTTGTGGTAAGATGGATCAAGAATTATTTGAATGAGTATCCTTATTTTTTTGTTACTTTGACCCCTGTATAATAATTATCAATATTTCTTCTCCAGCTGTATATTTTGCATACCATTATTATTATTATTATTATTTTTTTTTTTTTTTTTTTTTTTTACTTTTTTGCTGATCCAAATGACAAATCTCCATCTGGTTCTGTAGATATTTTTGTAATTTTAGTCGTTTTCAGGAGGTAGTGATTGAAAAGGAAAATTGGTTGGGAAGAATAAACTTTAACCCCAAATGACAAACCACCCTGCTCTTTGATAACCTCTTTAATATCACTGTTTAAATAATCTTATTCTTTATTCAAAACTTGACCTTTTACAGCCAATAAAAAGAACTCCAAGATTACCAGTAATCATTTTTGAGACCATAATTGCTTACAACAATGCCTTTATTGTTTATTAGAAAGATCCTTCTATAGAAACTAAAAAGTACACTACAAATGACTCTCATGTTATCTCTCAAGAAGAAAATAGAGGGACAAGTTTGTTGTCTATTTGTAAGATAAGAAGTGTCTTCTGATAATAAAGCATATGTGATATTTCCAGGTTACAATGGAGGCATTGTGAATGAACCACTTGTAAATAAATATACACACAAAATATAAGAGTCCTCTAATAGTACAAAAAAATGGGGTCCTCTTATGAATAGAAATATTTTAAAGGAATAAAAATGTCTTGAGAATGGAATTAGGTTCAAACCCTTCTCTTGGTCATATGACTTTGAACAATTCCATGTTCAAACCCCTTTTCTAGGTCATATGACTTTGAACAATTCCATGTTCAAACCCCTTTTCTAGGTCATATGACTTTGAACAATTCCATGTTCAAACCCCTTTTCTAGGTCATATGACTTTGAACAATTCCATGTTCAAACCCCTTTTCTAGGTCATATGACTTTGAACAATTCCATGTTCAAACCCCTTTTCTAGGTCATATGACTTTGAACAATTCCATGTTCAAACCCTTTTCTAGGTCATATGACTTTGAACAATTCCATGTTCAAACCCTTCTCTTTGAACAATTTTGTTATAGACATCTTGGTGAAATTTACATTACCTGCTGTTTATATATATATATATATATATATATATATATATCAAGATGGTGCTCTTTTCAAACTATTGTAGACATGTAGCATAAATACAGCGTGTTTTGTTATATATTTTTGTTATATTATGTGCTGGGACTGTTATCAATTTTGATGTCACTGGTAACATGGCTTCATTGTGCCTTTTTTATACATATTTTCATGGTAATTGTTCAGATGATCTTTCCTCTTTGGTACCTAGAATTTATGCGTTGAAGTGCAGTACTAGATTGTCAGTTAGGTCTCACCATTTTACAGTTGAAATTCCTAGATATAAAAAGTTCTATGCTGATAACTTTTTCTCTCACACCTTTCACTTGTAGAACTCTTTTCCAGCTTTCCAATCCACAAAATTTAAATGCAACGTTAGTTGTTATTTTTTGTCTCCTTAACTTCTGTTCTTTTATTGTCTTCTCTCCTTAATAGTGTGTTTTTTTCTCAGATTTGCCCACACTCAGTAAACCCCTTGTGTCATAGTGGCTTTATTTCCTTACTTGGGGTGAAATGATTATAAAACAAACAACAAAAGAAAAACTATGGTTAATATAAGTTTGTTTTGGATGTAAAATGGAGGGGGGGTGATTTTTCATTGTTTTAAGTAATAAAATGATCCCCCCAACAGAATTACTATATATTTAGGTAATAATTGTTATACACAAGTGAAGATTAATAAATCTGTTACCTGATCAGTCATTAACACAATTTTGATCTGAAATTTTCACCGTATAATGCTTCACCTTTCTGATCAGTGGATTAAGTGCATTGACAAAGAAAATTATGCTGAACAATATTTGTTGATAAAATAAAATCTTTTTTTTTCTATTAGGCTATAATCTTATTGATTTATCTATGTTGACACACACATACATACACCTTGTATTGTAGATAGTATTTTGTAGGTATGCAACACATATATTGTGGACTCTCCCATCATATTCAACGTATGAGGGTCAAGCAGCTCAGTTCCTAGGAACTGACAACCCAGACACCAGAACATATGATTTGATTATAATGTTGAAGACTTTTTGCAGAACCAACCACACTTTTTGAAGGGCTGAATACAGAGACAGTGCACTATGTGCCACAACGTCCCCAAACAATCCTCTGCAGGATTTTGAATTCAGAGTTGTCCTTCTCCTAGACCAGTTGCCATCCAAGGCTATAGAACCCAGTTTGTCCTGTTATTTACCCATAGCTTGCGAGAAGAAGAGGATTAATACCTTTCCCAAGGGTATTAGCACATAAGTGAATGTAATGGATTCAACTGGAATTCAAAATCAGATTACTCAATCCGAGCCGCTATCCACTACTCCACTGTGCTTCCTTATATATATATATATATATATATATATATATATATATATATATTAAAAAACAGGCAGAAGTTGACTACTTATCATGTGTTGTAGAACAATGCAATACAACACCCAATAATAATGAGTTAACAAAATCCCAATTTTATATGTGCCATCATTTTTGATGGCATGGGTAAACTGGTAAATATATAACTGGGTCAGATATTAGCTATAAAAACTTATAAGTGGAAGAATCCATGTGTTTAGTTTTAGAATAACAATCCTCTTCATACAGCTTAAAGAGAGAAAAAAAAGAACAAGAGATTCAAACATTGTTTTTTTTTTTCCACTTTTACTTCATAGGCTAATGGCAAAAAGGGTTCCTTATGAATAAAGTTAGAATCAGGTTAAGGGTTCCCAGTACTTGTTAACCTTTTATCTGAAGTCCTTGTGTTTTTTATTTTATTTATTTATTTATTTATTTTCTTAATGTATTAACAAGATAAAATTTGAAGCACCGCCCAAAAGTGAACTGAACCATAAATTCATAAATAAAAAAAGAGAAAAGATAATATATAATACTTGGAGATCATCGTCATCTTATTCTATTTGCCATGTGCCTTCAGAACATGGATGATCATGGCTCTCCTCAGCTTCCTATCCTTTGTAGCTCTTAGTAATATTTGTCTTGTCACTATCCCACACACTATTCCACCATCCATTCACACAAGCTCATCAAGTGGTGTACTGCCTCATCCTGTCTCTTGCCTTTGGGATGTCCTGTGAGCATCAAATTTTCCAAGCCTTCTTTTTTCATTATATTTTCAAGAAATTTCTTTTTCTGAATCTGTGTATATGTTTCAGATGTATTTCTATTTTCTTTATGACTTCTTTGTGTTAACTGAATGTCAAAATGGGAAAACACGTTTCATCCTTCAAAAGGACTTCATCAGTCAGACTAAAATAATGCTCTTACTGATGGAATTATATATAAAACAAGGAGATGAAAATTATAAACAAAAAAATTGGGTATAATAACACATCGAGAAGAAAAATCTGAAAATGCTGGGATGCTAAACTTTAAATTTAAATTTACTAATGTTTACTCAATACAAGGCTCAATGGCCACACAAGGTAGAGGGTTACTGTGTGGAATTAGCATAAGAAAGGGCAAGATAACAGGAAACGTAACTAATTCTAGACTTGAAGAGGCCAAGATTTAATTAATGTATAAAATTTCAGAGTTTAGTCAGACATTGAAGTAGACTAGAAGGGACCGGAAACCCAACCCTAAACAAGAAACAAAGGTGAACCTCTACTCTTGTTCAAAAGACTGGGGAAGAGTGTGAACTGGACGATAAACAAATTACATACACACACACATTTTTTTCTGTTTATATATTTTTTTTTATGGATATGCTTATTTGAGTAAATTCTCTGTCTTCTAATTAAGCAGTATTAATTACATTTACCTGCCTAAATGTTTGAGAAATTTTGTAAAAAAAAAATAAAAAATAAAAATTATGTATTCTCTGACAGGAATTGAAACTGTATCCTATACAGAACCATCATTAAGCCTGGTGTGCTATGACTGTTCAGTCACAGAGACCTTCTGGTTAGCAAAGCTCAAATTAGTGCTTTTAAACGCACACCTTCACTGATTTTTCTTGATCTATCATAGCCTAACATAAACAATGATAGCATATTATATGAAATGAATTAAATCTGACAAATATTTTAATATATTTTCTGTTTATTTGTGGGAGACCAGACCAGTCTGTGTATTTAAACAAACACACAGACCAGCTTGTTAACTATTATGCTGAAAAATAAGTGTCCCATTCAACTGAGGATGTGCTGGTGGTGTAATGGATTGTAGATTGAAATTAGAAAGCAGAGTTAAGTTCAAATTCCAATTAAATTCATTATATTCACTTATGTGCAAATACCCTTGAGAAAGCTATGGATCCATTTCTTCTCCTTCCAACTATGGGTTAAATAGTAAGACTTGCATCTGAAAAAATCGTTGTTTCAAAAAAAATATGTTAATGCAATATTGACTTGCAGAAATGATTAGTCTTACCATGCAAAATATGCTTCAGCTTTAAATAACACAAAAAGCATTGATAAGCTGTAAAAAATTCTAACCAATCACAAAAAAAAACAAGGTTCAACTGATTTATTAAATAGATTGATACTTTTTCATAATTTATATCTTCTCTCAAAATTGGTCTCATAGAAAAGTTTCTTGGTTTACATGTTTCCAGAACAACGCATTTCCTTTCAAATGAAAGAAACATTAGAGATTTGGATAATTAGTGTTGGATCGTTAGTAACCTCCAGAAATAAGAGGGGAATTAAATTGTCATAAAAATGGTAGGGAAAGGGAATTTTGAGAGACTTACAGCAGGGTTCCAAGGATCATTTGATAAAACAAACCCATTTTAGGGCTGTAATTGCTAGTGAAAAAATCATTAATGACAAATGGTTGATGGTGATACCTTCAAGAATATTGGCAGGAGGCGGAGAACAGGTGGCTATTTGGGGTCTGTGTATGAAGATGATAGCATAAAAAAAGTAGTAAAGAAAGGAGAAAACAAGCAAAGAAAATTAAGGAGATCAGGATTTAGCAGTTTGATTCTGAGGTTGTATTTCCAAGGTTTGAGATTCCCAGGTTTGAGATTCCCAAATTTGAGATTACAAGGAGATTCCCAAATTTGAGAATACAAGATTGGAAATTACAAGATTGATGATTCCAAGGTTGGAGATTCCCAAATTTGAGATTCCAAGGTTGGAGATTCCCAAATTTGAGATTCCAAGGTTGAGATTCCCAAATTTGAGATTCCAAGGTTGGAGATTCCCAAATTTGAGATTCCAAGGTTGGAGATTCCCAAATTTGAGATTCCAAGGTTGGAGATTCCCAAATTTGAGATTCCAAGGTTGGAGATTCCCAAATTTGAGATTCCAAGGTTGGAGATTCCCAAATTTGAAATTACAAGGTTGGAGATTCCAAGATTAGAGATTCCAAAACTGGAGATTCCAAGATTGGTGATTCCAAAATTTGAGATTACAAGTTTGGAGTTTCCAAGATCGGAGATTCCTAAATTTGAGATTCCCAAGTTGAAGATTTCCTGTTTGGAGGTTCCAAGATTAGAGAATGCCAAGTTGGAGATTCCTAAATTTGAGATTCACATTCTAAAATTTGAGATTTACTGTTTAGAGATTCCAAGATAGAAGATTCCTAAATTTTAGATTCCCTAGTTGGAGATTCCCAAACTTGAAATTCCAAGGTTGGAAAACTGGGAACGGATGAAAGGTATTTAAATTGGAAACAGAAATCAGCAAAAGAAACTACTCATTAAATTTGATAGATTTATAGAAAGAATTTGTTACAAATTAGTTTTGTCAATACACAATTTCCTTTTTTGTATGGAGGGAGTGACAAATTTTAAAACATTTATATACTTTCTGTCAATAATTAAATAATTAACTGAATTTAAAAAGAAAATAAGAATCTTGATAACAATACACATATTCCACCTACCAACTCAACAATTAGAAAGAGTTTATGGAGATTCTTCTGCACTTTTAGAGAAGCCATGTTAAGGACTCCGGATTCAAACAGGCTGGATTTATCTACTATGTCCCAGGCTAGGACATATTCCACAAAGGGTTAACAGTGATTCTTGGGTTTTCTCAAATTGAGGACTGTGAGCCAGAGTTTCTTTCTATATCTGGGAAAGATATATTCCCAATGAGAAATGGCATCATGGAATTGTAAGCTCCTGGGGAGGCAGGTTTAGCCTCTGCTTGGGCCATGAAGGACCCAAGCTAAAAAAAAAAAAAAAAGCAACTATTAATCTACAAAAATAATTTCCTAAAAAGTAACACACAAAAAAGTAACACAGTTTCCAAAAATGTAACACAAAAAAAAGTAACACACAAAATTTCCCCCCTCCCAAATAATTTCCCTGTGTTTTATGAATGGACCAGTATATTTAAGTAGAGCCCTAAGGTTTGCCCAGTAATGTTGTGGTTTCAACCACAATTTGGCTCTGTGGGTTTTAAAGAAACACAAATGTGTCTCAGCAGGTGTCTGTAAGAAGTACTAGCTAGACACCCTAGTAGATTCCATCATCTCCTGAGACAGACCAGAAATATGAGTGCTATAAAAAAATAAAGACAGCTATATAAATTTATATTCTCTTCATGAACTATATATAAGTAAAGAGACTATTGTTATAAAATAAGTATCATATCTATAATTAAATTTTATGACTTGAAAACTCAAAATTGACCAAGTTTTAATGCCATTATTGAATACTATTATTAGCTCGATTTAAAAGGGCAGTATTCCTGGAGAAGCAGCCATGTGGTAATACCTTGATGTCAATATTATCTGTACTGACACAACCAGGTCTACAGAAGTTTAAAAATGATTTCCAACCTCCCACCATGGACAATCTGGGTTGTTCATCAAAGGCACAGATTACAACTTTCTTGATTCACGTCATAGCTTATCACACAAGTCTTATCCAAGACTTATTTTTCTTGAATTTGAATTCAGGGCTCTGATACCCTCGGCCTGCTCTAGGCTATTTAGTTTTTGCAAGAACACCGTATAAACCATATCTACGAATACAGGCAGAACCCATTTCAAGTAAAAGAACTAATTGAAAAGAAGTGACTATTTATTTATGTAGCATTTAATGGTGCAGAGTGTATGTACTTAATTCCATGCTTGCAGAAGTTGCATTTTGGGAGAAGGATTTCTTGAGGAGAAAAAGTAATGAGGTTTACGTTTCACTGATTTTTTGATTTTTTTTTTAATTTAATTTTGAGAAAAAATCTTCAAAATTTCTCTAATTCGAACTACTTGGAAAATCCTTTTGAACGTTGTTAAATATGAATTTTACTATTACATTATCAGGTATGTCATTTTTCATTTCAATTTAATACTGATAAAATATGTATCATTTCATTATTCACAATTTATTTTCTCTGTCATTGTCTTTCTCATTTTCTTTCTTTCTTATTTATGTTTCACTTTTTTTTTTTTTAACTGTGTATAATAATTTTCTCTTATTTAAAGTACAAAACCTTTCTTGACAGATCTTCCATTATCACCATGTGGAATATTTATCCTCTCCTTCATGCATATATACAATAACATCAGTGTAAACATCATTTTAGTTCGATGAAGTCCTAAAGGACAAAACATGTCGCACAACATTTTTTAAATTGGCCTTTTGGAGGCCAATTTAAAAAATTACCAGGGGTTTCCTCAAACTTTTAAACTGTAGAGTATATATTAGGAAAGTTAATGACAAAGGATAAAAAAGTTTGTCGTGTGATGCATTCTTTTATCCTAAAGTGATGTTTACATTTTTTAACTTTGTCATTAATTCTCCTAACATTGTTCTGATAGATAAAAATCTATATATTTTCTCCCATACATACACACACAAACACACACACACACGTATATATATTTATATATTAATAGTAAAGAAGTTAATGGTTAGAGTTGAACTAGACCATTAAAAAGTGCTCAATACACATAAAAAGATAAAAAAATAAAAATGTAACATGTAGAGCTTTTAAGTATAGAAATTAAAGCACTTTCTATACATTTTTGTCTTAGTAAATTGTTTTCTCTTGTAATTAGAGTAGAATTTTTTAAATAATAAAAAAAAAATGGTCAAACTCATCCATGGTGAGAAACTAATGTGTTGAACATGTTGTTTTGCAGAAGATCCCTTCTGTGTTCATATAATCTTTTATTTAAATTCCTTGAGGTTTTTTCCTATGTATGGATGCATTCTCCTGTCAAGAACAATGGATGACGGTTCAGTAAAAAAAAAAAAAATTTGAGTTCTCATATGGATCTTTAGGTCTTTCTCATCCTTTTAGATTTTATCATATTACGGACAGGTGCAATCATCATATAGTCAAACTATGTATGTCTTTTCATGACTGACAAATCTAGCCTCGTTTCATGCCAGAAAACCACAATGACAAAGAAAATTAGATTCAGATGCATTCAAATAATGAGATTTCAAGCAAGCACTCAGTACATTGTAGGGTTCTTTCAAAGTTTTTGTCCTTGTTAAAACCTGTTGACCTCTATTTTTTGGCAATTCATAGCCTCATGCTCATATTGCACACCTTTTTAAGTTGTTTTCAAGTTTGTCTTTAAAATGGAGGAAACAGTGACCAAATCAATGCTTCACATCAGCTGGTTGTCCAAAAAAGACCTGCTTAGACAAGCAAGAGTCTTCCATTCTGACAAGATGACCAGCCCAGTGTAATTCTGTTCTGATCAAAATTGCTTCAATGCTTAATATGTTACAGCAATTAAGGAGATCATTATTTTTTATTATATCACACCATAATGCCACAGATATATATATATATATATTATATATGTGCGGTACTTAGTGGAAAGCCCTCAATATCAGTGATAGAGCTAAAATAATTAATTGTATTGATGTGAGTGTGTGACCCTGGGTTTCACGGCTTTGTGATCGTCAGCCAAACTCTGTCTGATGATTGCAAGGGTGTGAAACCAGAATCAAAATTTGCATCACTACAACCATATATATATATATATATATATATATATATATATATATATATATATATATATATATATACACACACTTATATATATATATATATATATAATACGAGAATGTAATCACTGCTACAAAAGGCCTAATTAGTGTCTCATCCTCATTCAAACAACTAGAATTTGCTGTGTCACTATATCTGTAATCATTGGAGTGAATAAATATTTATTTCAAAAATACATCCTTGTTATATTAAATACATTTAATAACTAATTATTGTTATATAAAATCTTCTGAAAACAAACTGTGTGTGAAACTTACTTTGCATAAATATTTGCCAGCTCATGAGGTTCACTCGGAAATTAAGAACACATCTTGGTATCTCATTGTGGGAAATTTAATAAAAGCCAATACAAGCAATAAATGATTCTATGTTCATATTAGCCTTCCAAATACTAGAGACTTGTCATGGAAACATTCAAGTTCTAGTCATCAGTTGTTAAATGTATCATCGCAAGAGGAAGTATTTGTGGCATGGTGATTGACCTTCACAAAAAAAGACACTGAAGTTCAATAAAATAGTTTAGCAAAAACTATGGGCCATTGACTGGTAATAAATGTCACATTTGCTCTGTTACCCACTGAAATGGTGCAATATCAAGCAAAGTTATCTCTTCAAAAACAAGAAAGTAGCCATCATATATAATTCAAAGGATATATATATATATATATTTTTAAATATTTATGACAGTTAGATTTAAGTTAGGAATATCCGAACAGTGACGTTCCATATCACGTGACGTCCGCGTCTCGCGAAGGACGCTACTTGCTAACAAACAGTAATTTTAATTTATTTGTAACAAACAGTTATTTCTGATGAAAGATTGAGGACAATTTGAAATATCAAATATATATATAAATAAATAAATACTTTCATAAAATAAAACATTATAATTTTTAATTTGAAACTTTTTCTATATATACATATTAAGAAAGTATACATGGCTTCTCATTATGCTATTTGGACCCTACTTAAATGGCAAAAATCTCCACGATAGAAGAAAACTAGAAAAAAGTTTCTACAAACTGGCACAGACACACTCGTATATATATATATATTTCTATATATATATAATTTTTAAAGTAATAGATTTTTTATTTATCAATCTGACAGATTTTTATCACTTTAAATATTATTTTTAGTAGATACTCATATTTGAGTAGATGCACCATTTATTTATTAAACAGTATATTTTCGTATTTTTCTTTAATAAGATTTCTTGAATATTCAGGCTGGTAGACAAAAAAAATATACTATTTAAGAGATAAATGGACTGTCTACTCAAATATAACTAAAAGTAACATTTAAAGTGATAAAAATATATGTGTGTGTGTAAAAATTCAGATATAACTAAAAAATATATCTGTAAAATGGACAAAAAGGAAAATTTAGCTGATGAATTGCTTCCTCCTTTATTGAAGGCAAATGTAATGATTTTATTTTGCACCAATGTTTATAAACAAAAGTGAAAATGTTAGCTTTTCAGGATTTTTAAATTTAAGAATGCTGATAAATATACTAAAAAAAAAATATCAACATTTACTTACTTTCATTTATTAGACATTAAATTACATCACTTAGCATCTTCCATAGTTTACCTTAACTTTCAGTTGGCCTGATGAATATTTATGAGTGTTCTTCAATTTAAAAATTCTGAAAAATTAACATTTTTACTTTTGTTTATAAATACTTGTTGCAACAAAGAATGAAACGTGTTGGCTAAGATAACTTTCCTTCTATCATTATGCACACACACACACACACACACACACACATATATATATATATATATATATATATATATATATATATATATAAAGAAAAAGAGTGCCTGTGTCAAAAAGACACACATCTTGATGGATGTACCTGTGTGTGTGTATATATATATATATATATATATATATATATATATATATATAGACAAAATAGACTGTTGCCACTTGTGTATGACCTCAGCATACATAGAGGTACATCAATTCATATATATATATATATATATATATATATATATATATATTCATTTTCATCTACCAGCCTGAATATTCAAGAAATCTTTTTAAAAAATATGCGCTCTCCAGCAGGCCGGTAGATGAAAATAAATAAATATACTGTTTAATAAACAGAGTTTCTACTCAAATATAGATATCCACTAAAAATAAGGTTTGTGTAATAAAATGTCAGATTAATGAATGAAAAATTAATTCCTAAATTTACACACACACACACACACACACATAATGTTATATTCAGCATACCCACTCCAGAAATTTGTAGACTGATCCTCCCGCAATTGCTCCGTCCACTCCTCAGGAGGTATCTGCAATCAGTGTATTGTTATTTATTATAAATTTATACCATTGTAATATAAAACACATGATTAAAGAATGCAGTTTGTTGTTTGTTTTTGGGGGGTTTTTTTCTACTCACCATTTTTAAATTGCTGTCATTTTTAAATTTGTTCAAATTTTTGTGATAGGATTATATTTGAACATTTCCATAAAAAAGGACTAAAATCTGAAATCACTTTGTTCTTATTCTCCTGAAACTCATGATGTCCAAAATAAAAATCATAAAATAAAATTTAAAAAATATAAACTTCTTTCAAATGATCTAAAATAGTTGTTTAAAGCATTTGTTTATGTAAAAACTAAAATCAATTTTTTTTCTGTTTAATAAAAAATAAATGAATAAATCTTTTAATTGTAAAACACCAACATTTTTCATTTGGACGACATTAGCTCATTGCTACAGAAACCATAAATGTAAGAGTTGTCCCCCTTTGAATAAGCGTGCTTCAATTTGTGTCTGAAGAGAAATCATTTATTTATGAGACAAAAATGTTTGTTGAAGCCTTTATGGATAAACAATGTTTAAAACAGTCGATTATGGTGTTTATTATCTCTTATTTAATGGCAGTGGAACATTTTAATTGTCTTTCTTTGCCACTGTTTATGAAGAATTCTAAAGAATTAAATTAATAATGGATCTATTTTTAATTTAATAACGGTAACTCATTTTTTTTTTTTTTTTTTACTTGATCTCTATTTCAAATAAGATGTGTCCACTATAATAACGTATGAAGTAATATATACTAATCTGTATATAAATATGAAAAGGGTGGAATTTTAATTTTTCGAAATTAAATAAAACTAAGTAGGAGTATCAGATGTAAAAAAAAAAAAATTACAAAGATTTTCTAAAAAAAAAAAAAAAAATTCAAAAACTTGTCATTCATTTGTTAATAAGCCCAGAAAATTTCATTAAGATCCAACAATTACTTAATTTTTGCAAGAATTTTCAAAACAAAGTGTTTTAGCCGCAAAAAGACGCCCAAAAAATTTCCCGGGCTTCAGCTGAATATAAATTGGTCGAAGTTCCAGGCGAAGGTTGGAACGAATGTAAAAACGAGAAAATTAACCTTTGCTGCCCTCGCTGACGCAAGAAAAACAAAATTTTGAACGTCTTAGAAAAGATTAAAAAAGTTTATAAAATAATCAAAAAAAAAAATACTTTGATATTTTCTCTCAACAATAACAAACATTTTGACAATAAAACTTTGAGTCTTTTTGCATCCATGGTATGCTTATTTTTAAGGATAGTGCGATCTAGTTTTGAATACAATGTTTACTTCTCCTAGACTGGCGATAGGACCCAGTCTGTCCTGTTATTTTACCCATAGTTAAGGGTTAGAGAGGAGATGGATTCATATTTTTTTCTAAGGGTATTAGCTAGCTAGCATATACGGGAATGTAATGAACTCGACAGTAATTCGAACTCTGCTCTCTGATTTCTCAATCCGAGCCGCTCCACCGTGCCTCCACTGCGGAAGGAGGAGGAGCAGGAGGAGGCCATATTTACTGAAGAATAGGACAGTTACCGTAATAATCTCTCGAAAATAATACGCACCCAAACAAATGATCCAAAAATTAAAAAATATATCTATCCCTACGGCATCTATAAATTTTGTCAAAACAAAAAATAATAACTAGGAAGACATTTTGTCAACCTTGACATTGAGAATAAAATCGAAACTAAGCGGCTAAAAATGTTGAAAATTGCCATCGCGGTTTTCCCCAAAACATTTTATTTTACCGCCAAAATGTCGTCAAAACGTGCGAGTTACAGTGCAGATTTTAAACAAAAAATAATAGAATCCTTTGGCAAGAGAATGAAGGGGTCGAAGACAATTTTGAACAGGACGAAGATAATATTGTGAATGATTATTTGTTTAATGACAATATTTTAGATATTGATTCTAATAGCAAGTGGTGATGATGAAAATTAAAATTTCAATAAATTGGTAACTTGATTATTAGGAATGTCCGTTTTTTTCGCTAAAAAAGTGGCACACCCTGATGAAAAAGGCCCCAAACTTAATAAAAACAACGCTTTATCAGGAAAAACTTTGTTATTAATAAGGATATCCTCTTTTCTTCAAAATTGGCCTTTTTATAGATTTTTTATTTTTTCGCCAAATAAAAAACGCGGTTACTGATAAAAACAAATTTATTGACAAAATAATGTTACGATTATTCTTATTATTGGATTTAAAATGAAAATTGGGATATCTTTCTCATTTATTATTATAAAATAAATCAATAACGAAAAAAATATTTTTGTTTAAATCTATTTTCATAATATGCTCCCCTACTAACACCTGTAATTTACAGTAAAAAAAAAATGCGTATTATTTTCGAGAAATTACAGTTGAGTAACACATTTTACTTACATTCTTTTTTCTTTTTATGTACCATGTCCTTTCAGGACGTAGGCAATCGTGGCTCACCACTACCTCCTATCCCTTGTAGCTCTCAATAAGTTTCATCTCTCTGCCACCTCCCCTAGACCACGTTCTGTCATCCACTTGCTCAAGCCCGCCAGGTATGTCATGCGTTGCTTTCCCGTGTCTCTATTTCCCTCTATTCGATCTGGGAGTATTTAAATTATTTGAAAAATATTGTACTTATTAGTGGCACGTAGAATAAGTAGAATATAGGCAAAATGCGGCTTGTGGGCCACGTGCGGCTCGAGGGCCACATGTGGCCTGATTGGCTTTCTAAATGGCACTTGTAATTTCATGATAAAAATAATGTTTATTAAAATGTTTGTTCCCTTTTGTCCTCACTTGTTCACTTACACACTCTCAAACAAAGATTAAATACGTTTCTCGAATTTGGTAACCTTAACGTTTTCAGCATTTTGAACCATTGGCGATTTTCACTAAGGAATATCAGAGGTGTAAACGTTTTTTTTTTTTTTGCTTCAGAAACAGGATTCGCCAATGGTAATTGTTTTTCACTAGAGAATAAATATACTTTAACGCATATTTTTGGTATTTTCAAATGAATAAATTAGAAACAAATCACACGCAACAGTGTGTGTTAATCACAAGTTGGCTCTCTGTGCCGCACCAGGAAATTTTTCTCCCCGGAATCGATACTTCAAATATACAAATCAACCATTCGCCCTTGCATGGAGTATTGCTGCCATATATGGTCTGCGGCACCTTCTGTTTATCTCGGAGTTCTTGACAAGATCCAGAGACGGATATGTAATATAATTGGCCCTGATCTGGCATCTCGTCTACAGTCACTCTCTCACAGACGCGCCGTCGCCTCTCTCTGTCTTTTCTACAAATACTTTCATGGTAATTGCTCTGATGAGCTGCCTTCACTGGTTCCCAGACTCCATGAATTCAAGCGCCCTACAGGCTGGCATCCCTTCCCACCCTTACACTGTAGAAACTTTTAAATGTAGCCGTCTCTTCTACTGCAATAGCTTCATACCTCGCACCTCTTGCCTGTGGAACACCCTTCCCAATTACTGTTTCCATGAGAGCTATAATCTCCAACTATCCCAGTGTAATGTCAATCGACATCTCCAGTTGCCTTGATCTATCCACTATCCCTCTCCTCATCCTTTCTTCTATCACTCCTATCTGCTCTTGCTCCAAATCTTCTGCAACCCCCTGCATTCTAGTGGCTTCACGCCTTGCTCGGAGCGTAATGCTTAAAAAAAAAAATGAACGTATAAAAATACATTTTTAAAGTAAACAATACATTTTTATATAAAAAAAATAACCAATACATTTTATAATTGAATTACCAACAATACATTTTATAGCAAAATGAGTATGAATGTATAAAAATACATTTTTACAGTAAAAATACCAGCAATACATTCTTGTATAAAAAAAAAAATTACCAACAATACATTTTATAGTATAATTACCAACGATATATATTACAGCAAAATGACTATGAAAGTATAAAAATACCTTTTTTATAGTAAAAATTACCAGCAATACATTTTTATATATAAAAAAAAATTATCAGTAATACATATAGTAAAATTACCTACAATACATTTTACCTGCAGTTGAAGGCATACAATTGCATTCAAAATATATTTAGTTGAAGCCATAAAATTGTACACTATTTACATTATTTGAACTATTGTCCTCATCTTTGTTGCCATATTTATCACAATGTTTCGGCCGTTGTATGCTCCGGCCTTCTTCAGGTGGTTAGAATGTCGAACTGAACCATTTATTTCGCTCACTGGAGTAGACTGTTCTAGTTCCACATGCCATGTATAAGGACACATGACACAGTGGATAAAGGCGTTGGTTAGATCCAGAGACAGGACCCAAAGAGTGTGAGTTCAATACCTGGTTAAAGCGGTGGAGAAGTTGGAGAGGAGAATTAACAGGAGATAACTGACATCTATTAGACATGGCACATGGAACTAGAGCAGTCTACCCCAGCGTGCGAAATAAAGGGTTCAGTTCAATATTCCAACCACCTGAAGAAGGCCGGAGCATACAACGGCCGAAATGTTTTGGTAAATATGGCAACAAAGATGAGGATGATAGTCTGAATAATATAAATAGTGTACATAACACCTCATCTCAGAAATATAGACAGATACCATAAAATTGTGTTCAAAATATTCAGCATTAAATAACCCATAGAGGTGTCGATATGTTGCTAAAGAAAGTCAACTAAATCAACCAACCAAATAGTATTAGTCTACATTTTGTAAAGCATAAAGAACCGTCAGCTGCACTAATATTTCATTGATTAGCTGAGAAAACTAGTCTTGTTAAGATCACGGTGCTACTACTTACCATTTCAAATTCAATGTCAGGATTAAATAACTGACCTTTCTGTCTATTTCCTTATCTCAGACTCTCTTATCAATGCCATTGGGCTTTCTGCAGGAAGAATATCGTTAACAGCATGCCCGAGCTGGGGAAAAATACATCAGTTTATCTAGTTTGAAACCATATTGTGCTACATGGAAAAGATAAGTTTAAATTAGTTTGGAACAAGGCTTCAACAGAAGAGCACTCAGTACGAAACAAAATCACTTGGTGGCTGAATTTCTAGAATGAGATTTTTTTTTAATCGTTTCACTACAAACAAGGCGATAATGCCACTAGAGCACAGGTGGTGGGTACAGGGAGTGAAAGAAAATGAGAAGACTGAGAAGGGGTGTCAGAGTTAGCTCCCCCTTAATTTTTTAATTGTCACTAGGGAACGCCCTCTTCATACACTATAAATACTGGGTAATTTATTTCCTCGTTCTCTTTTGACTTTGCATTTTAGTGGACACATTTAAAAATGTAATCTGTCGCAGAAATCCACATTTTCGCCCACTTGTGAGAAAACGCCATGAAATACACATACACGTACGTACAAACTTTCACCAAAATACAAACTCTTTACGTTCACACACAAACACAAATCTTGATGTCTATGTCTATTGTAAATTTTGTTGTTTAATACATATATTTGTTTATATATATATATATATATATATATTGGTCTTGTTTCTTTTCTTCGGTTGGACTCAACTTGAGTTCGCCATGTTCTTGTAGTTGGACCTTCTTCCAGCAGGAATAAACAGCACGTATTCCTAATATAACAACTTGCAAACCCACACAGTCCAAAAAAGGACGAAAAAAAAGAAAAAAAAAAGAAGGAAGAACAGGGTTCAAGAGGAAAGAAGATAGCGATTGGCATTGCATTTTTATTTTTGAAGAATGTCGTTATCAGGAAAGCAAGAAATCTGTGGAGAATTCCACAGGTGGGAAGTGCAAGAAAGAAAAACTTAGAGTAGAAGTGGCATTAACATCTAGCTAGTTCAACAGTAAAATGGTGGGACCTAATTGCCAATCTAGGAGCACGCTTAAATTCAAGTAGTCGGGGCCTATAGAACCACATTTCTGTTACCACAAGTCTCCTCTTCATCCAGGATTGTTGAGCGAGTTAATGTCAACTTGGTTTCATAAACAAGAAGACATTCTCTGAGTGAAAATGCTATTTAGTGCAAACAATTCTTGTATTTCGTGTTCTTCGTGGGATACAAATTCTATTTCGTTGGAAATGCAAAATAAATAAATAAAAATAAATAGATTAAATAAAAATAAAAAATAAATAAAATATTTAATAAATTAAGAAAAGTTAAAGTGATTCATCTGGTTGATTCACACCAAAATGCTCATCAGGGTCGGATGTTTTAAAAATCAATCATTTATTTATTACTCATATGTCCCGATAAATATTTAAAGAGATTTAGCAAGCATTCGACCCAGATGAGTATTTCGTTACGAAACTTTTCAGTCAGCCAACTAGATAATTTATTTGAAATTGTATTAATTTATTGATTTTCTTTTTATTTCATTTATTTTATTTACTTATTTTTCATTTCCAAAGCGTATTATAGGGCTAGTTTTCTATTGAGCACTTTTTGCAGAAGTTCTGCTGGCGTGGAAAAACAATTGTCACAATTTTCACGTATTTTTCAGTTTTATTATTGGTTCGGTTTGTTTTACGGTATATCCACCTCAATGGGTAATTTAATGTCGACAAAATTTTTATAGCTGGAAATATTTTTTTTTTTTTTTTCAAAAAAGTATCGCTGGTAATATTTTTCCTTCATAAATCTATTTCTAGGAATTTTTTCTTCAAAAAATCTATTTCTGGTAATATTTTTTCTTCAAAAATGTATAGCTGGTAATTTTTTTTTTTTTTTCCAAAAATGTATAACTGGATGAGGCACGGTGGAGTAAAGGATAGCGGCTCGGATTGAGAAATCGGAGATCCGAGTTCGAATCCCAATCAAAATCCTTACATTCACTTACGCACTAATTCCCTTGGGAAAGGTATGAATTCTCTTCTTCCCTCACTCACCCCCAGCTATGAATAAATAGCAGGTTAGACCGGATAGCAACTGGTCTACCGCAGAAAGAAAAGGCAATCTACTGCAGGAAAAATATCTGCCTCGACAATCATGTATCGAAAGATACAGGATCGACTAAGTGTGTATCACCCATGACACATAACTGATAGCTGGTAATACATTTTTTTTCAAAAATGTATTGTTGGTAATAATTTGGTAATAATCTTTGTAACCAGCAAGAATTTTTTTTCTTCAAAAATTTCTTGCTGGTTACAAAGTATTTCTGATATTAAAACCTATTTTTACATTTTCATAGTGTTTTGACTCCATTTTGTTGGTTAACTATTTGCCCATAGCTGGGACCCTACAGGTGCTACCACCCGAGGTCAGGGTGGACCTGGGAACATCAGCAATTAACAAGTGGTTCCACGCTTCTCAAAAACCTCCTGATCAGAGGCCTTGCTGTTGGATGTAGTTTATTGTTTTGCTCATGACGCGGATGTAGTTTATCGTCATACCCAGGACGAGTTTTATCATTATTATTATTAGATATTCTTAATAACCCACAAGATGTAAAAAGGTAAAAAAAAATGAAAAGTGCTCAACGTAAAAACGAGCAATAAAATTCTGTTGTTGCTCTCATCTTCATTAAATGTTGTTATAATAACGTTTCAACCAAAATACCATTTGGTCACCATCAGGTGTCCAT
The DNA here is from genome assembly GCA_903632075.3 of Acanthosepion pharaonis. Classification (NCBI taxonomy): domain Eukaryota; kingdom Metazoa; phylum Mollusca; class Cephalopoda; order Sepiida; family Sepiidae; genus Acanthosepion; species Acanthosepion pharaonis. The sequence goes on along the minus strand of CAHIKZ030001060.1, from coordinate 10,310 downwards.
TGAAGTGCTGATATGGTATATTTATTGATTACCGTGTTACTTTCGTTCCTATGATATCAGTTATTGTTCGTTCCTGATGAACTGGTACTTCATCACCTGACCCAGGGATTGAACTCACGACCACTGGATGACAGTAATGTGCGTATAAAAGGGAAAAAAACTTATAGCACTAAATTATGGTAATATAAAGTAGAATAACTACAACTCGAAGATGTAGCAATTTAAAATTTGAGCGTTGACTTATCAAAAAAACTGCCTCTGATGAGCGTTTCGATGCGAAACTCTAGAGTTGAACTTTTCTCTTATTGAATATGATAGCTCTAGTTATCTATTGAGAGCTTTTTATTAGAAGTTCTGCTGATAAAATACAAAAACAAAATTTTCGTAATTTTCACGTCTTTTCTCAATTATTATTAAATAAATATATATAGTGTGCGATGGGTAAATTGTTGCCATTTCATAATTTTTAATTTTGCACATGCGAGTTGTTTTGATTTTATGTGGGGTGCAATTGAGTGAGATACCAACAAAACTCCTTGTAACACCAAGGTTGAACTGGAGGCAAGGATTATGGTAGCATTCGCCAACTTAAACAAGGAGACCATCCAGAAGAGTTGCAGGAGATTCCGAAGTCGTCTGGAGGCCGTCGTTGAAGCCAATGGCGATTTTATTGAATAAATTTACTCTTTAGTATTTCAAGATATTTTTGTGCAATTTTGATAAATATATCTGTTAAAATGAGATGTTAGTGTTATTTTCATTTCAGGATCATTTAGACGACAATTTATCCATCGCACCCTGTATATCCGTTAAGATGAGATGTCAGTGTTATTTTCATTTCGGGATCATTTAGACGACAATTTATCCATCGCCTCCTGTATATCTGTTAAAACGAGATATCGGTGTTATTTTCATTTCGGGATCATTTAGACGACAATTTATCCATCGCATCCTGTATATCTGTTAAAACGAGATATCGGTGTTATTTTCATTTTCATTTGGACGATCATTTATAGACGACAATTTTTCATTTTATCGCATCCTGTATATCTGTTAAAACGAGATATCAGTTTTGACTTTCAGGATCATTTAGGGGACAATTCCATCGAGTTCTGACGACAATTTATCAACCGCATCCTTATTTTCGTAAATTTTAACGACAATTTAGAATTTCTTCTCTGAAATTTCTTCTCTGATTCTTTCCTTTTGCTTTCTGTTCTGAATTCCGCGAACTTCGTGGCATTGTTACATAAACAGGACGAGAGCGAGATAAAAAGAATTTTTACAAAAAACAAGTAATAGTTGTTCAACCCCCTTTTTTCCCCCCATTGTGTTGCAATGTGAACATCTGCTCACCGATTTCCTTGATGTATTTTTAATATAGACAAAAATATTCAGTTTTCGAGCCACAAAGAGATTACTAGTGGAGATGGTCAAACAAAAGATGGCGGGGGCTAAAAATAAAAACTGCCCACCCAGGTCTGCCTGCATAATATATATATATATATAACTAGGAAGGTATTTAATTTAACAATGCAATAAAGAAGGCTTGAAACTTTACGAATGAAATATTTGTTTACAGATGAAACAATTTTTCACACAATCGGCCATTGAAAGAAAACTGTCTATTGTACACACAGTTAAGATGTATCTCCATCCAGGAAAGGGGGTTGAATGAAGATGATAGATGTACTTATTCTTTTTGAATTATGGTTACAATTGAAGTTCAGACAAAAGGATACTCTCTCTTTGAGTGTCGGTGTGACGTGTGTAGCAAAGTTTCAATCTGTTCTACACATTGATAATGATTATCTGATTTAGTGATTTCGTTTCGTCAGAAAGATTTCTTTAAATTTAAATTCATTTGAACTTATAAAAAGTTTTAATAACCAAACTTAACTGAAAAAAGATGACACCATTTTGGATTTATTTTTTTAATCCATAAACGACGGACGTCAACCTTTCGGAAGTGGGGGCGGTATAGATGATAATATGCTAAGAGTGAAGGGGATCCTTCCCAGGCTCTCTCTCTCTCTCTCTCTCTCTCTCTCTCTCTCTCTCTAAGGGGCTGGGTTCGTTGTCCGAAGCTTGAGGTGTCTCTAAAAAGGGGAAATGATGAGAAGGCTTCAGCAATTTTTCCCGCGATATTGCCATTAAACGGTTAAACCCATTTGAACTTTGACCTTGTTTATTGTTGAGGACTGTGTGGATTTGAGAGTTGTTGTTGAATTAGAAACACGAGCTGTTTATTCCTGCTAGAAGAAGGTCCAACTACAAGAAAATGGCGGACTCAAATTAAGTCCAACTGAAGATGTACAGAAAACAAACAAGACCGATATATACATGTCAATAAATATATGTATTAAACAACAAATTTACAAGCGACAAAGACATCAACATTTGTGTGTGAACGTAAAGAGTTTGTATTTTGGTGAATGTTTGTATGTACGTGTATGTGTGTATAATGTTCACGGCGTCTGCTACAAATGGGAAAACGCTATCTTTACGAAAGATCACATTTTTAAATGTGTCCGCTGAAATGCAAAGTGAAAAAGAGAATGAAGTGAGAAGTCTCCCAGTCTTTATATAGTAAGGAGAACGACTCCTAGTGAATAAATTAGGGAATTAAGGAGGAGCTAACTCCGACATCGTTCCCGGTTGTGATGTGGGTGCTCTGGTAAATACGTCTCCAGCAACTTTTGTGTCGGAAGTGGAGTAATGGTTTCTCCTCATTTTTGGATGAGAAAATTTTGTCCTTAACCCCTTTGCATAAGTACGTGCCTGGTTTTCCTTACGTTAAAACGACCTTATGTTACATATTACCTTAGTGAGGAGGCTGGGTAAATATACATGCCACTTTTGCCGAGAAAGTTTTAAAAAAATATTAAGCACAAGCCTTAGGGTGGAGGCTGGGATTATTACACAGTGCCTCAGGCCTTCTCAAAAGTGAAGGTATCGAGTGGCCTTGAGCAATTTTTTCGCAGTACTGCGATTAAACCCACTTGTGTCACATTCCGTAATGACTTGGGTGCAGCGAAAAATACATCATCAACTGATACTTCCTTGCTTCGGCTGGGGTAGTTTCAAAATAATATTAAGCTCAAACTCCGGTGTGATCCGTCAAGCAGTACCTCTCCTTTGAGAGAGGGCTGTGGCCATTACCCGGCGCCTGAAGCGTACCCAAAAGGAGGTGTCGAGGGTGCTTGAGCAATTTTTCCACGGTATTGCCGTTAAACCCACTTTAAACTTTGACCTTGTGTTACATGCGTCAGTGAAGTGGGCACGCTGAAAGATCAAGTGAATTGATATATCATTAGAGATTAGCAGATATTAATTGATGATTTGGCTTGACTGCCGTTTACCGGGGGGGGGCACAGTCCTGTAGGTAGACAACAACTTGACGAAATAGAATAAGCCTGATTGACTGAAATAGTGATGCAATCTTCAGTATCTGTCTATATTTCTGAGATGAGGTGTTATGTACAGTTTACATTATTCGGACTATTGTCCTCATCTTTGTCGCCATGTTTATCGCAACCTTTCGGCCGTTGTACGCTCCGGCCTTCTTTAGGTGATTGGAATGTCGAACTAAACACTTTATTTCGCACACTGGGGTAGACTGTTCTAGTTCCACGTCCCATGTCTAATGGATGTCAGTTATCTCCTAATAAGGAACTTCTATAGAAGGGACTGAGGAAAAGTGGGAAGGAAGAACTAAACATCAAATATAAGAAGAGAGAATGTATGGTTGTCAGCAAAAGATACAACCTAACATACGATCTACAAATTGGAGATAGCAAAATTAAACAAGTACAAAAATTTAAATATCTAGCAAGTGTTTTTAGCAGATCATGGAAAATGCGACACCGAAATCCGAAAACGTATTGGGATTGCGAAAGATGCCTTCCAAAAATTAAGTAAAGCATTAAAAAAATGGGAAAATTTCATTGAAAACAAAGACAACAGAACAGAATTCTTATATGGTCGTAAATGCTGGACCATCTCATTCCTGAAAGGGAAGAGACTTGAGACAACAGAAATGTGGTTCTACAGTAGGATGCTGAGGATACCATGGATTGAACAAATTTTTTTAAAGAGAAAATAGAAGTAAAAAGAACACTTAAACGTAGCACCAGAAAGAGATAGTTAACATTTCTAGGGTACATAACGAGGAAAGAGGGCTTGGAAAATGACACTCACATGGCATATTAAAGGCACGATTTCTCACCCCCTGAAGGAACACGACACATAAGTTCTTATTATTTGAGTATTTTTAATTCATTCTTTGCCACCGTAATTATCAGCACTGTATATGTACTTTTCAATTCCATTTAGTCAACTGTTTTATTTAAGTCGTTTTTTACAATGATGTTCACCCTGTACAAGGTCCAAGAGCCACTCGAGATAGAGAGTTACAGAGTAAGAGGCACATTTTACGGGGATATGTAAGGAAGATAACGATTAAACCTAGATTTAAACAGGTTAAGATTGTAGTGATCGGGGAAGCATCCTCTTGGGAGTCGGTTCGTGGCAAAAATCTACTCGAGTGAAACTTACATCTCACCAATGGAATACGAGGGGAACGAAGCAGTTTCCCCAATGATATGAGTTAGCATCATTCATCATGATTCAAGTCTAAATGACTGATAAGTATAGGGGGTCATGAAAGGAGTAAGTAGTTAATTGTGATGAGATGATAGGGTCTTTTTGATAACAGTAAACAGAGGGTTACAGGGTAAGAGGCACAGTTTAAGCGGATATATGAGGAAGATAACAGTTAATCCAGGCTGTAGGGATTGGGGAAGCATGTATTGAATAATGAATTAATTAAAATCGAGTCTCAAAGAATCCTCAGCAGAATCCAGAAAACACTGGACGGTCGTTTCGTCCTGTTCTTGATCCACTACGGAGAATCGAACCTGGATCATTGCGATATGATGGAGCGTCATACTCATTGGACGAACGAGTCTCGGTGACTGAGAGGTAACAAACCAGACTCGATATAGCGCCACTTCACAAATTCTGTTGTGTGACTCATTCGAGTCTACTTATACCAACAGACAGTGCCCCCATGAGTCCCATCTTCTATCCCCAAGCCGCTCCATCCGGAGCATTAGAAACCGGTTCAAATGGTATATATATATATATATATATATATATATATATATATATATATAAAGGAATTTGAATAATCATAATTAATTCATCGAGTCTAGTCGAATCCTCAACAGAATGCAGAAAGTGTGTGTGTTCTTCATACCTTTCCAAAGGGTATTTGTGCGTAAGTGAATATATCGAGCCCAGTGGGAATTGGAACTGGGCTCTCTGATTAACAATTCCAGATCATTATCCATTACATCATCTGCATATCTGAACTTAAAACACCTGATATTCCCAAGAAATCACGCCTCTAGGTAATGACCAGCATCGACGTTGCTTAACTTTGGTGATCATACGGGAACCAGTGTTTCAATGTGACATAACTGTAAGTTTAACGTTGTTATTTTATAGATACAAGTATTTAAGCAAATGCTCTGTTTATGATAAACAGTATTAAAACATTTACCGGCCTGAATGTCGAGAAATTTTCATAGAAATATTCGTTCATAGACAGGATTCGAACCTGCATCCCATACGGAACCGTCATATACGCTTCACGATGCCTTAACCACTCGGCCACCATGAACCTTATGGTAGACAAGGTCGAATTTACTGTTATAAACTACAATCTTCCATGAATCTCGTACATTCATAACTGCTCTGGCGTATCGAATGTAAACAAGTGACGTCATATGTTAAGAAATGGACGAGGTCCGACAATTTATTTATTAAAGACATTTTTTATTTAATTTAACGTTGTTATTTTATAAATAAATAAATTGTCGGAAATGCTCTGTTTATTTTTAACATATTAAATAACATTTGTTTTGCTGAATGTCGAGAAATTTTTCATAGAAAATGTTCGTTCATGGAAGATCGTACCTTATCCTGCAGAACCTTGATATACCTTGTTCCTTAACCCTCGGCCACCATGAACATATGGTTAACAAGGTCAGCGTATATTATAAACTTCCGTCTTCCATGAATCGTAATTCATCTATGAACGAATATTTCGAATGTAAACAACATTCAGGCCGGTATATGTTATTTAAACTGTTTATCATAAACAGAGCATTTGCTTAAATACTTGTATAAAATAAAATATTTAAATAAAAAATGTCTCGGATAAATAAATTGTCGGACCTCGTCCATTCTTAACATAGAACTGTATATATCCTCCTCACGATGTAATGCAAGGTCAGGTTTTGTTATGGGTAACCCGAGCACATGCACAATTGAGCCAAGGACAAAAATCTCCTGAGCCCCATAACCATCGTTTGCACTGGCCTCAGTGGTGTGCACCGATCCCTCTCTCTAATGCCATGAGAGGATGCAGCCTCGGATAACTGTGTCCCAGAGCCGGGCACCTCACAGTATTATTTTCCTCAGTTGCGCCTCTGTCTCCCGACGGAGCCGCACTCTGCCCAAAAACAGTGACGCAACTGAGAGATGATAAACCCTACCCGGTATGTTCCAGGTATTTACCCAAGCCTCCCCACATAGATGGGATGTGACACAAGGTCAGTTGTTTAACGTGGGTTTGCCGAGCGAGTACACTCGAGTCACTGGTCGATTTTTACCCAGTCCACGTTTGCGCGGGATCAGACACAAAACAGGTCTTAGCTTGTCATTTCTTCGGTAGATGCCGGCTAAGAGTAAGAGGTAAAGGATACAGTTTTATGAGACAATGTCGAGAAGATAATGGTTATCACTAGTTTTGAGCAGGTTAAGGTTGTAGTGATCGGGAAGCATCCTCATTGAAGATTATAAAAGTTGGATTAATTTACAATAATTGTCAGAGACTTCTTTATTTAAAGAAAAAATATCTGGTATTGTGATTATTATAAGCAGATGGTTTTTAATTATTTAAAGTAGTTTTATGATGTTCGGGTGGTGTAAGGATAGTACCTCGGAATGAGAAATCGGAGAGCCGAGTTCAATTTCCTGTTGAGTTTTTAACATTCACTTATGCACAAATACCTTTGGGAAAGGTACAAGTCCATCTCTTCTTACTCCATCTATGGGTTAAATAGCAGGACAAACTGGGCTCTCTAATAGCAGTTGGAAATCGGTCTAGGAGAAGCACAACCCTGAATTCAAACCCGTATGTAGCCCTGATGCTGCGATAAAGATACCTTAAGTATCTCTGTTAGGTTTCGACCAAAGTGCTTCATCAAGAACAACTTGTTAAGCAAGAATTGTGTACGGATCCATTTAATAGATTACGCATTTTATTTTAATAGCGTCGGGGAATGACTGATTTTGATGACAAAAAATGTTTGATAACATTATCTTTTATTGTGATATGGTTTTCTGTAGAATAAGAATTAAAGAAAAAGAAAAAAAACCACCATGACTGTAAATGTCCAGCCGATGGGGATTCTTTTTTGGTTCAAACTGATATTCAAGTAACTGAAAATAAGTAAAAAGGCTTTTTAGCAATAGATTCTTTTCTTCTCTCTAATCTTCCTCTTATTCTCCCTTTTCTTCTCTCTTAATTCCCCCTTCTTCTTTTGTGTCTTCTTCTTTTCTTCTTCTGTGTCTTCTTCTTTTTCTTCTTCTGTGTTTTCTTCTTCTTCTGTGTCTTCTTCTTCTTCTGTTTCTTTTTCTTTCTTCTTTTTCTTCTTCTTCTGTGTCTTCTTCTTTTTCTTTCTTCTTCTTTTGTGTCTTCTTCTTCTTCTTCTTTTGTGTCTTCTTCTTCTTCTTCTTTTGTGTCTTCTTCTTCTTTTGTGTCTTCTTCTTCTTCTTCTTTTGTGTCTTCTTCTTCTTTTGTGTCTTCTTCTTTGTGTCTTCTTCTTCTTTTCTTCTTTTGTCTTCTTCTTCTTCAACTTCTTTTGTGTCTTCTTCTTTTCTTCTTCTGCGTCTTCTTCTTTTTCTTCTTCTTCTTCTTCTTCTTCTTCTTCTTCTGTAGTAGCTTTTCTTCTTCTTCTTCTTCTTCTTCTTCTTTCTTCTTCTTCTTTTGTGTCTTCTTCTTCTTCTTTTGTGTCTTCTTCTTCTTCTTTTGTGTCTTCTTCTTCTTTTGTGTCTTCTTCTTCTTCTTTTGTCTTCTTCTTCTTCTTTTGTGTCTTCTTCTTCCTCTTCTTCTTCTTCTTCTTTTGTGGCTCTTCTTCTTCTTTTTGTCTTCTTCTTCTTTTGTGTCTTCTTCTTGTGTCTTTTTTCTTCTGTGTTTTCTTTTCTTCTTTCTTCATGTCTTCTTTTCCTCTTCTTCTGTCTTCTTCTTTCTTCTTTCTTCTTCTTCTTTTGTGTCTTCTTCTTCTTCTTTTTTAGTGTCTTCTTCTTCTTCTTCTTTTTGTGTCTTCTTCTTCTTCTTCTTTTGTGTCTTCTTCTTCTTCTTCTTTTGTCTTCTTCTTCTTCTTCTTTTGTATCTTCTTCTTCTTCTTCTTTTTGTGTCTTCTTCTTCTTTCTTCTTTTGTCTTCTTCTTGCTTCTTTTGTGTCTTCTTCTTTTGTGTCTTCTTCTTCTTCTTCTTTTGTCTTCTTCTTCTTCTTCTTTTGTGTCTTCTTCTTCTTCTTCTTTTGTCTTCTTCTTCTTTTGTGTCTTCTTCTTCTTCTTCTTTTGTCTTCTTCTTCTTCTTCTTTTGTCGTCTTCTTCTTCTTCTTCTTTTGTGTCGTCTTCTTCTTCTTCTTCTTTTGTGTCGTCTTCTTCTTCTTCTTCTTTTGTGTCTTCTTCTTCTTCTTTTGTGTCTTCTTCTTCTTCTTTTGTGTCTTCTTCTTCTTCTTCTTCTTTTGTGTCTTCTTCTTCTTCTTTTGTGTCTTCTTCTTCTTCTTTTGTGTCTTCTTCTTCTTCTTTTGTGTCTTCTTCTTCTTCTTCTTCTTTTGTGTCTTCTTCTTCTTCTTTTGTGTCTTCTTCTTCTTCTTTTGTGTCTTCTTCTTCTTTTGTGTCGTCTTCTTCTGTGCCTTCTTTCTCTCCTGATTACCCCCTATCTCCTTGATCAGGGATCGGACACAGATACTACACTCTCATCCCGGGTAGGAAAGCGTAACGGTTGTAAAAACAAACAAGCAGAAAAAGTAAATAAATGCGGTCAGGTGCTGAATCCACCATTTAAAAAATAAATAAATAAAAAATAAAATTAAATTTTACGCAATGTACAATTAAAACCTGTGAAAGTTACACTCAAGAAGCCCTTGTAAGTTGTAAGATGACGGAATACAACAAGAAGTATTTTGGTGACGGCAGAGGGGGGTTGAGTGTTTTCTGACTTGAGAAATGTAGTATGCTTCTCGAATGTTGGATTTGGAATGCTTGTTAGTAAGGGGGGAAGTGGGATGGTGGGTCGTCCGTGTTATCTTACCCTGACAGACCACTGGCTTCTGATCTTCCTGGTACCTTCGCTTAACCTTCCCGCCATCGCTCCCCCCAACCACTCTACCCCCCACCACACCAACAGCTATATCGCGACAAGAGCACTTTCCTCGTTTTCTTACACATCATGAACACTAGTAAGATCGCGTGTTATACACACGCACACACATATTTATCCGTTAATACATGTGTACGTAAAAGCATCTCCATCACGTACGTTAAGTATGCACACAATCATGACCTATACATGCAATCACTTGTGGATATTACTCTGTTAATTTTATATTTTTAAATTTAAACTTATTTTTTGTGATTAGTTTTTTTTTTAATTAATGGTAGTTGCAAGATTTTCTTTTTTTATTGATAACATTTGAAAATTCTTATAAACATGCGTACTTACTCACGTCCGTTTCAACCAGCTCAGAGAAACCTTGGATGATAAGTAGTAAATTTTGAACTAGTGGACTTTACTTCTCAATGGCATCGGTATTTCGAAAACGGGCAGTCACCATCGGGGTAAGCAATTTTCACCGCCATTTTTTTTCTTTTCTTTTTTTTTTCTTTTCTTACTGCTCAGTGTGGTCATTCATGCTTCACTTACTGTGACATTTATCTCAACACATGCACGCCGAAAGATATATTAAGAAAAAGAAAGAAACGTTTATTTATTTATTCAAATGATTTCAAATAAGTGGAATGATTCCATGGCGCTGTTCCCATGGCTGGGAATTGTTGACAGGTGTCGTTACGGTTTTATCTCAGCGCACGCACGTGTTCACAGTAACACGCACACACTTATAAGCACCCCACCGTATTTGCCCGGCGTGACAGACATTTTTTTTCCTTAACACTAAGCAAAGCTTTGAAAATTTTCTTTGCGTCTTTGATGACTCTTACTTCATTGAG
>CAHIKZ030001059.1:860000-862932 GCA_903632075.3 Acanthosepion pharaonis | reverse complement strand
TTTGACTGGAATGCAAGACGTTGGAAGTGAGTTCAACACGAGAGAAGTGTAAGAGAAAAATGTTTACATAGAACTTACATCTATCAACTTCAAATGTAAAAGATTAAGATCAATCTGCCAATTTACTACTTCGCTTAATACCATATATCTTATCGACAATGTATGGTATCTTTGCTTTGCAACACGAGAATCACATTCTCTGTGAATTTGCACTTTTACTGGGAATTAAATGTCAGCAGGTTATAATTAAAACGTACAAAACACAAATAGAAATATCTTAGCAATGTTTGAATTTGCTCAAAATCCACCAAACAATAGCGGCAAGATCATGTACATGAGTGAAAACCCATAATATTATGCAAGTGAAATTAACTTGAAATCTCTCCATTAGAGTGCATTCTTCTGTTTATGTGCCGTGTTACTGCAGGGTGTAGGCGATCATGGATCTCCACTTCCTCCAACCCTTGTAGCTCTCAATAAGTTTTGTCATTTGGCTGCTACCCCCCAGGTTTTGTTCTGTCATCCACTTGCTTAACCCCTTTTAGTAATGTCATACGTTGTTTTCCTTTGTGCCTTTTTCTCTCTATTCGACCTGTGAGTATCAGATTCTACAAGCCATCTTTTCTCGTTACGTATGCCTCAAATTTCAGCTGCCCTTTCCTAGTGTTAAGTATAAGCTTCCTCTTTGTTTGAATCCTCTCCAAAACCTTATTGCTCCCACGCTCGGTCCATAATATCCTCAGTATCTTTCTGTAGAACCATACCTCCGTTGCCTCGACTCTTTTCTGCATCATTGAGGAGACGGTCCAACATTCGTGGCCGTAAACGAGGACAGATGTCACGTAGCAGCTCAGTACTCTTTTCTTTGATACCAAAGAAATCCTCCTGAAGATAGAAAATCATTTTTAAACCATTTTGATATTTTACATTACCGTGCAATCTAAGTTATTTTATTCTTTACTCCCACTTCTGATTGGTAGATAACATGATACATTCTTCATTGCATTTAGTTACCAAAAACATAAATTACTTATGACTCACCATAATGGTATATCGAAGACAATGTTAGTGGTATCATTTTAATTAAAAAAAATATATCCGAAAAGCATAGATTTTAAAGAAAATGAGTGATCATAGTATTACCCGGAAATTTAGAATGTAATGTCCTCTTGTGAAAACGAATATTCATTTAGCATATATGAAAATAATTCTTTTACATTAATCATTACAAATAAATTGTAATCTTTTCTGTTAATGGAATTTGAAGATGTTTTAGCATTTTTTCCTGTTGTGGATTCCGGGTTGAAATCCGGTACCAATAAATAACAAACGCCAAGAATGAATATAGGAAAATAATGTAAATAACGTAATAATACAAACTGGTAAAAATAGGTTAGTAGTTTCAGGAATGCGGGTTAGTAGCAATATATATATATATATATATATATATATATATATATATATATATATATATATATATATATATAGTCTTTAGTAATAAGTATCGCTGTATGACTTCTTACTGAGTCTACGTGTTCGCTCACTGTGACTCCTACAACGCTGTTACCTCACCCGCACTCTTCCAAATTACCTACAACCTTTTACTCTGTCACTCTGGACTCAGTCGACTCGACTCCTCGGTCTTCTCTGTTCTCTCAGGTATTCACTGGCAGTAGTATAAGTATACACTGGCTGGTCCATTTATATAAAAAAAAATGGACCGCTCAACATTTTCTTTGGACAGTTTCTTCTTTAAATGTTTATTTTTAAAATATAATTTTTTATTGGAATATATTTTTGGGAATTTTATCTTGAGAACAAAATATGACTAAGTATTTTACACAGGTTTGTGATTTTACTTTTTCATGGCAGTGAATCAGAATGCATAATTCTTAAAATCAATTTAAAACTAATTTTAGATCTTTCAAAATTTACCTTCAGAGCGAAAAGCAGTTTGAACTGGACGACATGGAAGTAAAAATAGTTTTGGTGATAAATTATTTCAAAATATCTATTAAAAAAGACTCTCGTAATCAAATTTATTTATAGATATTCAACCGAGATCGAGTATATTTGTCTTCGGTTTATATGTTTTAAGTTTTTGTTGCTGTTCTCTGTTCTTAACTCTTCTGAGAGAAGACCGATAAACTGTTTTACCTTATTTCTCTGTTAAATGCTATATGTCGTTATTACCATTTTACTGTAATATATATATATATATTTACCACCTATCTTTTGCTATGAATTGTTTTTTTTTTTTTTTTTTTTTTTTGCTATTATAACTTTTAATATGTCCGTATTTAAATCCCTCGTAAAATTATGTACCTTGAGAAAGTAATTAAAGTCGTGTTGTTTAGCTGGGAATCACCCCAATGTGTCATCTCGCGGATATACTACTGTGAATCCTGTGATCTACTCATGATACCGCTACCTCTACTACTACTACTATTACTACTAATACTACTACTACTACTACTAATAATAATAATAATAATGATATCTGGTATGATCACCAACCAGACCTAGTTACGGAGACAGGGCCTGTGTACAATTTCAAGGGAATTTACAATACACACAAAGAGACGAAGCAAAGTTACTCGCCCTGACATCGTGATTACAGACCGCAAAGACAAAATGTGCCTCCATATTTAAATGGAAGTCCCTGAAGACTGCAACGTATTTTTGAAGATCTTCATAAACTATCAAGATACAAGGACTTTGAAATCGAAATCTCCAAAATGTGGCGTATGAGGGCATTAATAATTCCAGATGTAATTGGAGCCCTAGGATTAATTGGAAAAGATTACAGTGGACTAATTGAAGGAATCCCTGGTAGTTCATGCCTTAAAGAATTTGTTAAAAAAATTGTAATCACAAGTACATCCCACACCTTATGAAGGGCTTTATCCGTTTAAAATGCATTCTTTTTAAC
>CAHIKZ030001059.1:825000-857500 GCA_903632075.3 Acanthosepion pharaonis | reverse complement strand
TCTAAATTATTTAACCAAGACTTTTTGAATGAATATATACATACAGTGCTGTTCGATAAAAGTGACTCACCTGATTTTTTTACTAAATGTTCTCTTCTCCGATGAAACGAAATTTGTGCTAAATTCAAAGGATACGCTACCTAAAATCCGAAGAATCTGCTTTGAAAGCTCTTTGAATTTAGCAGTGAGTACTGTCAAGTATCCGTTCAGTATTAATGTTCTTGGGATGCTTTTCTTTTCATGAAACTGGTTTCTTAAAACCTATTGAAAAGACCCTCAGGTGCTAGCAGTACAAGAGAATTTTAGAGTCTTTTCTGCTCCCTTCTGCTGAAAGTGTGCAAATCGACCCCACCAAGCTCATTTTTATGCAGGATAATGCTCCCTGTCACAAATCAAAATTGATAAAGGAATACTTTGATGAAAAGCAGGTGAGTGTTATGACATGGCCGCCCCAATCTCCTGACTTCAACCCCATAGAAAACTTATGGAGCATTATAAAGAGAAAGCAGTTGAGCAACAAAGAGGATTTGATCGTGATTTTCATATCCGAATGGAATTCAATGCTTGGAGATGAGATTTGCGAGAACATAATCAAGTCAATGCTAAAAAGGGATGAAAAGGTTATTCAAAATAAAGGAGGACCCATAGATTATTAAATATTTCGAACTATATTACCTATTATAAATAAATTATACATCTATTATTCTTTATTTAAAGCTGTTCGGTTATGTTCCTATTGTTTACTACTTGCAGGAAATAAGTGAGTCACTTTTTTGCACAGAGTTTTTCCCTAAATCTCATTTATATCCGAAATTATAATTATCAATAGAATACCTTAGGGTGAGTAAACTTTCTCCCTAGGTGGTCGGAAAGGGGTCTTTTTATTAGTAAGATTAAAAATTAGTTTGACCTCCCCCAAAAAATAATCGAAAAATTTTTAAGTAAAAAATATCAGGTGAGTCACTTTTATCGAAAGTGTGTGTGTGTGTGTGTGTGTGTGTGCTGGGTTTATAAAACCATGATATAATTTACTCCGAACATTTCTTCGATCACATTTCTGAATCATCTTTTATATTATTCGTCTGCTTTCAGTTCTTTTTCAAGCTTTCAGTTGTATTTTTAAATTCTAAAGAAAATACCTTTCTTCTTTGCTTTATAACTTTTCGAACTTTTCGTATCTTATCTTCTTTACATATCTGTCTGTCCGGGTTACTGTCAAGGAATTTCGGATATAAACCCTCATTTATGAGGTAACTTCTTTTTTGTTCACCTTTTATTTTACTACTGCTCAGTTATTGAAAAACAAAATATATCCCTGAATATGTACAAGCGGAACAATAATAATCTACCACTGCGAATAAGTAAAGGGTTTAGCTAGAAATTCTTTAATGGTTACTGGATCAACAGACGCCCCAAGAAAACTGAACAGCACAGCCGTTGTAATAATATCATATTTAGATGAGATTAATTCAAATGGACACAAATCAAATAATAACATATTGCTGAAATACACTCAGATGTGCCTATTTAATTAAACCTTAGACCCCCACCCCCAATTAAGCATCGATTGCCGTCAGAATTCCATACAGTGCATATTGGATTTAAATTGATTTATATGGTTAATATATTCTGTGACATCTTTTCTCCTCTGTTTGGATTTTCGTTCATTATCACTTGATAAAATATACGGGATCTACCACGTGATAATTTTTAAGATAAATTGATCAGAAAATGTATCCATGGAAAACTAAGAAGGAATAAATTGTTATAAAATAGGTTACAAGGTCACGTCATTGTTCGGAATTATTTCTCGTTTTTCTTTTCTCGTTTTTCTTTTCTCGTTTTTCTTTTCTCGTTTTTTTTTTTTCTGTTTTTTTCCCGCTTTTTGTCTTTTTCTTCTGGTGTTTTTCACAATTTGGCTTTTATTTTGTCTTTTTTTCCCATTTTTTTTTTTGCATTACTTATTAGAGAAACAAGATATACTACAATTTCTTAGAAAATATGATTAAATTTATCCTTTTGTAGAACATAGAATTGACTGTAGATAATAACGTCACCGAGATATTGATAATATTGAAACACTTTGTACTGTGCTGTTTCTTATGTCTTGCACCATTTACCACTCTCGGTAACACAGAAAATGCATTAACATGGAAGTTATGTTGTACAAATTCCATTATTTTAAAATGACTTTACATTATTTTTTATTATAGACTTATTTTGAATTTATTTTACCTTATTCTTTATTATTTACTTATTTCGAATTTAGTTTACCTTATTCTTTATCATATACTTATTTTGAATTTAGTTTACCTTATTCATTATTATATAATTATTTGGATTTTATTTTCCTTTATTCCTATTTTCCATGTCTTTTTAATTTTGGATTTTGTTCTCTAAGATTTTGTTAAGAAAATTAATTGAAATTCTCTACATTCCCTTGTCTCTCGCGATGCTTGCACTAGCGTCGCCTATAGAAATGTCAGTGCCTCTCATTATACAAAGCCTCTAAATTGACCCCATCGTTGAAACAGGAGTCAGATTTGCAACTAGCCCGTCAGTAATTCATTTCCATTCCGGGAATATTTCAGCTATTTAATTTCTTTCTTACATTATTTATCGTTGATTATTTTATCCATTCTATTCTTCTTTACATTTTGATTCTCCTTTTTTTATTTTGTATTATTTCTCTTTATTCCTTCCTTTATTTTCTTTTTTCTCTCTAGTTTTCTGAAGCGGCCATATTTCTTTTCACTCTCTTTGTTTGCTTTGTTTCTGATTGTCGTTTTGTCAAACTTTCATTCTCCATTATTTCGTTTACCCATCCTTTCTGAAATATTTGTTATTCTTTCTGTTTTTTTTTATTTATTTTTCTCCCTTTTAATTCTACTGTTTTTCATCAATTTCTTTTATTTTATTTTAATGCTTTTTTCTTCTTTTTATTTATCTTTAAACTTTGTTTGTCTCTGTAATTTCATTCATTTTTTGAATAGTCTTTCCATATTTATGCATTTTTTTTTCGTTTCAGGATTTTTCTTCTTCGCCTAATGATTCTTTTTTTTCATATTTCTTTTAAATTTTATTACAATTTTTCTTTCCATTCACAATATAAAAACTTTTAACATGACAACTGGATATTTTTTCTCTGCTTGTCGGTATTCTTCTCTTTTTCTTTAACTTTTATACATATATTTATTGGATTCTTTCTTTCTTATATCATTGTTCTCTTGAAATCATGCCTTCTATGCTTTTATTCTGACCGACGTTCATTATCGTTCCATTCCTTGTCTTTCTAAGTATGTCTATAGCATAGCATTTTATTCTTACTTTCTTTTGCATTACTTACTTTCTTTTGTTTATGTTTCTGTCATTTCTTCTTTTGCACTCTGTGTTTTTTCTTTCTCTTTTCCTCTTTCTATCTTTCCGTGTTTCCTTCTTTCTTTTTCTTTTTTTTATCGAATTACACGTTGAAGTATATCCCCCTTATATTATTCAGTCTTTTCTTTTCTTTTCTTTCTTTTAATTTTTCATTCTTATACTCCCATTATTCATTCATATTATTTATTTAGTTTACATTATGTCTTCTTTCCATTCAAGTATTTCTTTCTTTCTTTCTTTCTTTCTTTCTTTCTTTCTTTCTTTCTTTCTTATATTTACTTCTCTGTTTCTTTCTCAATTTTCTTTCTTTCTTTCATTCTTTATTTCTTTCCTGTTTTTACTTCTTTCTTTCGCTTTTTTACTTCTTTCTTTCTATTTTTCTTTCTATCGTTCTTTCTTTCTTTCCTACTTTTACTTAATTTAAGTTCTTTCTTTCTCATTTTACATTTTCTTCTTTCTTTCTATTCTTTTTTTCTTTTTTCTACTCTTACTTCTTGCTTTTCTACTTCTAATTTTTCTCTCTTTTGCTTCTGTCTTTCTTTCTTTCTTTTTTAGTTTGATTATTTCTATCGCGCTTACTCTCTTTCTACATTTGATTCGTTTTTTCTTCATTTATTATTTCCTACTTTCAATCATTCTTTCTTTCTTTCTTTTTGTATCCAAATGTTTACACCCCCAAGTTCTTTCTTCTTTTCTTCTTCTTCAAATTTCTTCACTGTTCATTCCACTTTTTGTCCTATAACCATTCTCCTAATTTTGTTCACTTAATTTCCCAGTTTTTCTTCTTTGTTATTCTTTCATTATTCCTTACATAATATAAAATTTCGTGTGTTAAATTATTCCCCCAATTTCCGTATTAATTCCACTACGCACCACCTTTTCGTGAATGTTCTTTTCCGAATTATTCCTGTGTATCTATCATTCTGCTTTAATTCCACTCATTATTGTTGTCCCGTTTCTATCTCTTTCTCTGTATAATCTTTATAATTTACTTTCACCTCCTCACTTTCCGACTCAGGCAACAAATGGCTTACGCTTCATTCATTTCTTTTCCCGTCATTATGTACTTTTGATACAAAACCCTTCTTCCGGAATGGCCTAACATCAAGTCTGTTTGTTATCATGACAGACAAAAGCCGATACTGAATGGAGACATTCAGCCCAGACCTCAGGCCGACAATTCCAAAAGGAGGTTACTGCAAAGGTGACTTTTGTGCTACCTGCTATAACCCCTTCAAATCTAATCTGTCATAATAACCAATTCCCCACCGTTCGTGTATTATCTCAAACGGCAAATCCTTTTTCGAAGGCACAAGGGACAGTCAACTTTGGCATCAGCCAATTTTTAGAGCCCTTGTTTCTCACACAACACGGTTTTTATGCGCCAGGATTGTCCTTCTCAGTATCAGGTCAATCATATCTCTGACCTAACTTAGAATTAATATGGCCTAAGCTTGTCGAAGACACATTGTGCTAAAAAAGAAATAAAACTGGAAAAAAACTGAGATGCAGCCGTCGTGCCCACAGATTTGTTACAGTAGAAAAGACGTTAAATAATATAAACAAAATAACAAAATCTCCCACACTGAGCTCATTACGGCAGGAGGAAAACTAGAACTGAATTGAAGCGAGAAGAATGTCAAGTTTAATATATGGGAAATTGCAAACGAGTATTTTCCAAATAATAATTTAGTTTTGGTCGAATAACTATATGAAAAGCAATGTTAAGAAAATGTCGTGGATTTTCAACATTTCAAAATTCAAACAAATTTCTCACTTGATCGATTTGAACAAAAATTCTAGCGTCGTGACATTACACGTTCCAAAACATATATTCAACTATCGGTAAATAACATAATTTAAAAAAAAATCTTTCGTTGTACACGGATTTCGTCTTATCTTTTGCCTATATATAAGAAAATTAGGCCATGAAGATGACAATTTGAAATTTCCGAAAGCATTTGGCATGTGTTTTCCATCTGACAGCAACTCGAATATAAACATCTTATTATTCAATAAATTCAATGAATCGATAGTAAGCGCAATAATTTCAGCATTTATCTCATTAATATTGTTATTGAAATATTTGCATGAATTGTTACTTTATGATATAAAATATGAGCTACAGACTCTAATAATATATATATATATATATATATATATATATATATATATATATATATATATATATATATATATATATATATATATCTGAGATGAAACACTGAAACACTACAGTGGTTTCCCGATCCCTAAGTTCTCACTGAATTATTTGTATAAACTGTTTCTTTATGATATAAATATAAGATGCAGACACTAATACGTTCCTATACACACACACACACACACACACACACACATATATATATATATATATATATATATATATATAAAAATGATAAAACGATGAGTGAAAAACTGTAACAAATATGCTAAAATATTTACTTATTTATATTAATTCATAACAAAGCGAGCCCTTCACAAAAAGTTCGAATACATGGGTGTTGGCAAAAAGGGCAAATCAACAAGCGAATTACAGATTGGAGATGCCGACATCAAAGATGTGCAAAAATCTACATATCTAGGAAGCGTATTCACAGAGGACGGACAGTGACACGGAAATCCGAAGGTTCATTGGGATAGGAAATGAGACCTTACAAAAGCTATACAAAATATTAAATTATAACAAGTATAATTAGAAAAAATAAAACAGTATTGAAACTATTATGTAGTATCATTCCTCCAGTATGGTAGTCAATGCTGAACAATCTCCTCATATTTGAATAAGAGTCTTGCATCAAGTGAAATACTGTTCTAAGAAAGATCCTTACAACATAAACCAAACATGTTAGCAATGTCAACAAAAGGAACAATTATACATAACCTGATGAAGAGACTGTTGAAATTTTTGAACTCATGAGAAAAAATGGCTTGTAAAAGTTAATACCTTCAATTCAGATCGAAGGCATGAGAGCCAGAGGAAAGCAAGTCACAACCTACCTGCGGAACGTGAGAGAATGGATGTCGGAACAATGTTTGGGAGTGATGGCAAAAAGACAGAGTTATTCAGAGCTACAAAGAACAGGACTGAAAATTGTGAAGAGCTATGCTCATCAACGTCCTGAAGTGGCACGACACCTAGAAGAAGTAAAAGCCCTGGTAGCCGGAATAAATTATATGAGTATGCAATACCGATATCCTTAAGTGAATTGAAATTTATTACTGGTCGAAGTTTTTTAATTGAGTCGCTTTACTTCGCTGAGTCACTACAATACATCTTTCATGTCCTCCATCCATTTATAAGCATAAGTTCAGGCATGTCTCAGTTCAGATTTAATGGCTGGCCGTTCGTATTTGAGGATGCGTGTCGGATAGGGCGGCTAAAAAAAGACGTTGCAGGCGCCTGTTCAGTTACATTTCTGTTTGTTCAATATCCACAAATCCAACTTTTAATTTATAATACATCTCTGATGATCTAACTTTAGTTACAGTTTCTGGGATAGAACCTATTATCTGCCGTGATCAAAAGGTGTGTGCGCTCAAAACCTCATGGCCATCCATGACTCACAAATAGTTACGTCTACCCAGTCTCAGCCATTTGAACAAAACGGTGATATACATTATTTACATTATTCGGAATATTGTCCTCATCTTTGTCGCCATATTTATCACAACGTTTCGGCCGTTGTACGTAAACTTAAGTAATCAGCACATATCCTAAGCCACAAAAATCTCCTGAGCCGACCAAGCATAGAAATAAATACAATATGGGAACCAGTTATAAGGAGTGCCAGGGAAAAGCGATAATAAGAACACAGTTGCAATATGAGCTCTGGTAAAAACATGAAATGATAAAAGCAAAATATGCAATATGAGCACTGGTAAAAATGGTTGCTGAAGACATTAGCTTTATAATACCCAGAATTTCATACACACATGTCAACTAGGACTCATGGTTCAGTGGATAAAGGCGTTGGTTAGATCCAGTAACAGAACCCAAAGAGTGACAGTTCAATACCCGGTTAAAGCAGTGGAGAATTTTAAGAGGGAAACTTAACAGGCGATAACTGATATCCATTAAACATGGCACGTGGAACTAGAACAGTCTACCCCGGTGAGCGAAATAAAGGGTTCAGTTCGACATTCCAACCACCTGAAGAAGGCCGGCGCATACAAAGGCCGAAACGTTGTAATAAATATGGCAACAAAGATGAGGACACTAGTCCGTATAATGTAAATAAAGTACATAATACCTCATTTCAGAAATATAGACAAAACGATGATATATTTTTCAGGTACTTTCAGACAAACTAATATCCTCTATCAAGGTCGATAACACCCTGACATGGCGAGACTCCAACCGGAGTGTCATGGTCTAAAAGCGAATCACTCGGCGACATGCCCATCCTAATAAATATACATATTCATGTAGTTATTGAGGGCATAACTTTGTTGCCGCATATATATATATATATATATATATATATATATATATATATATATATATATATATATGAAGCAATATATTTTTAAGGTGTACTATATTTATGGGATAAATTGCTCTATATCAGAGATAGAGCGTATGTAAATATAAATATTAAAGTGAACATTGAATTCAGCACTCAAAGGCGACAGAATGTTTCATGCTAGACTCAATCGATTGTGTCCAGCATGAAACAGCCTGTCGACTCTGAGTGTTGACTTCAATATATATATATATATATATATATATATATATATATATATATTGTTTGATATAAAAAGTATCGGGGGTGTTGCTATAGTAACGTATGCAGAGTGAAACTGTTAGCACATATTGAACTTGAACTGTGTCCTTTCTCATCGAAGCAAGAAATAAAATAAAATGAAAAATAAGTAGTATTTTCTTTTTGGTGGAATTTATTTTTTTCTTCTCTACTATGTGTTATATTACCGATGTGATCTGATTTGTGGTGAATCAAAGACGTATAATAGGTTTCAACGCTTTGATCAGTAATTCCTGTTTTTGTTTGTTTGTTTGTTTTTGTTTTTTTGGGGGGGTTAGAAGAGTCACTAGTTTCCATCGCTGGGACCTTAAGAGATGTTACCACTCGGATCAAGGTGGATCTGGGAATACCACCACTAAGAGGTGGTTTCACAGTTCTCAACACCTGCAATCTCCTAGTGAAATTAAGGACTCAAAAAGGGCATCAAAAGATAGGAATTCACAAGAGAAATAGTTTCTCACTTCCTGAAAGCAGATGGCACATGAAAGAATTTAAGCAAAACTTTTGGATTGTCATAAGCGGCACGGCACCTAAAGTAGATACTAAATCCGTCTACACCAAATTACAATCTGATTTATTTCTTTAAAATTTCAGTGATATTGGATTTGGCTTTAGTTTGTATCCACGTGAGCGGTATGGCTGATTGAGAGAACAGCTTTAGACGTCGATAACCAGACCGTAAGTCTTGTAGTACTTTGATTCAGCTAAATATATATGATGAAAGAGAAAAAAAAGAGAGAAAGATAAAAGTCGTCATCACCATAATCATAGCATCTTTTTAAGCACTGCCAATAATCTACAAACCTCAAAGAACAAACTCAAATAAAATTCTGACGAATAGAAATTTTATATATACTCGCCTACAGACTGAATGCTTTCATCTCCTAAAAACAACAACTATTCGTGAAATAAGTAGGATTCAATTTTAAACTTTGGTCCACATTCCATTCCAAAAATAGAAACGTAATGCATGTACCTATCTGCAGTATATTTCGAGAAGATCAACAAGGGAAGTCAACACAAACTTGAGAGAATGTATACGCATATATTACCAAAAATTCAATCATCCTGAGCATCACCATTTAAATGTAGAGAAACACATACAAAATGGTCAGATATTTCATAATATTGCTTATAAATGAGAAGTATCTGCCAATATATCAGGAAATAATACGAAAGATTAAATGCAAACCAAATTCATACCTACTTTAAAAAAAAAAAAAAAAAAAAAAAATGATCTAGAGTTATACACACTGCTTGGATTGAAATTATTGTCAATAGATAAATAATTAATTTAATGTAGTTAACTAACGTACATAAGATTCTAATTTTGAATACATATTTTATGCAAATCAGGCCATGTATTTGACGTCAAATAAGAAAATATGTGTGCTCAGGTAAATTACCTAGAATTATGTATGGGTTATCAAAAGTAGTTTAAAAACAAGAAAAAGTGTATAATTGATCAAAATTGAGATCTGATGGCTGAGAACTCCCGAAAGCACTAGTAACTGTGTTTCCTTTCTTTTCCGTTCTAATTCAATATATAGTGCTGTTCGATAAAAGTGACTCACCTGATTTTTTGCTAAATGTTCTCTTCTCTGATGAAATGAAAGTTGAGCTAAATTTAAAGAAAAAGCGATCTAAAATCCGAAGAAGCTTTGAAAGCTCTTTGAATTTAGCAGTAAGTACTGTCAAGCATCCGTTCAGTATAATGTTCTGGGGATGCTTTTCTTTTCATGTAACCGGTTTCTTAAAACCTATTGAAAAGACTCTCAGGAGCGAGCAGTACAAGAGAATTTTAGAGTCTTGCCTGCTCCCTTCTGCTGAAAAGGTGCAAATCGACCCCACCAAGCTCATTTTTATGCAGGATAATGCTCCCTGTCACAAATCAAAACTGATGAAGAAATATTTTGATGAGAAGCAGTTGAGTGTTATGACGTGGCCACCCCAATCTCCTGACCTCAACCCCATAGAAAACTTATGGAGCATTATAAAGTACAGGCTCTCGAGAAAGCAGTTGAGCAACATTCTCCATAAGTTTTATTCCAACTCAATTTACAAGGCGTGAGAGAGGAGTTTTAGCTATGACAGTGAGAAGTGAAATCGTACTTGAAACTTGTCACACGACGTGTTACACCATGACAGACGGTTCAAAGTTTAGAGCGGCCATGAATAAGCTTGAATAAGTTGGAAAATGTTCCTGAAATTATATCTATTTCTATTTGAAGTTCATTTCAATCTTTCATGAGCTTTCGATCCTTAGCTATGAGTAATTAATGATGAAAATATCATTTTCATTTATGATCGATTTCATCCGGATTCTTCGTTGAAGCTTGTAGAGTAATTATAAATTTTTATTGCTCAAAGTAGAATCAATAGTTTCATAGAAATAACTGGGAAAATTTCAGGAAGATATATTCAATCATTTCTAAGATTCAGATTTTATCTTTAAGAATTGGACAATTTTGTTGTTACACGATTTAGACAATTTTGCTGTTACACACCATATATATATATATATTTCGCAAGTAATGACATTAGTTATATGAAGATTAAAAAGAATAAATATGTCTTATATTTTTAGACGCAGTTTATACAAGTCCTTTCATAACATTTTTACAACCTTCTCACCTCTAGGTTTCTACATTTTATACATATATATAGGATCATTACAATTACTATTTTGTCTGAAGAAGACCTTTTGAATGATGAAACGTGAAACGGGATATTAAAAAAATTACCATTGAATTACTCAACGAACACACAAGCAAACGCACACAGACATGTATATATGCACGTAAAATAATACACTGACATATTCATATATATATATATATATATATATATATATATATATATATATATATATATAATATAATAAATATACACACACATACACACATATATATAAATATATATGAAAACAAGATTTTAAAAATTGCCATTGAATTACTCAACACACACACGCACACACACACACATATGTATATATGCATGTAGAAATAATATACAGATATATTCATATATATATATATATATATATATATATGTATATACATATATATATATATATATACACATGCAGACACACACACACGCACACACACACACATATATATATATATATAATTGAAACAGAATATTGTTTCCATCTATTGATCTCTATAAATCAATATCTATAGATAAAAGAACATGGACATTCGCGTTTGTTAGAGTGTTTCCCTGTGCCTTGCTGTTAATTTTCTTTTCATCCTGACCGCTATATATCTATCTATTTGTGTCTTTAGAGTTCTATTGATTTTTTTTTCTGACATAGCATCAGGCCGAAAGTTATATTATTTCAAACGTGATTATCCGTTTTCGGCATACACGATTCTCTTCCTCTTGTACCGTCTTTTCTTCTATGGAAAAGGATCCTTGATCATCGCCCATTGACTAAATCTACATTCAGATCAGCATAACACGAACTTTGCCCTTTTATTCAATACGTACCCTATGCAGTTCACACCGGAAACACACAAAGACCTTATTTACCAAACTACAGCATATGTGTGTTTAGTCGACTGAACCATCACTTGGCCTTCTTCCTCTTTTTGTCGGAAATCTTTCGTCCCAGTTCACCGAATGGCGAATTCTCTGAATGAAATTCAGAAAACATGAAAAAAGTTAGATGGAACCCATGTTTAAATGGGAAATTTTCAAAGAGTTGCCGGAAGATTGCAAACAACTATAAGATTTTGTTTGGAGATTATAGTTTTTGCCAACATAGAGAATCATTCGACTTTCTCCTGTTTATTGAATGTAAGGGAATAGGAATTATTATTTCAGGCAATACAGTTCACATGGGGAACTTATGTAAGTTTGTTTATCCGCTGGAGAGTTGTTTGAAAGATATATGACTTACCAGCTCGGAGAGTTAACGAAAAATTTTCCAAAGGTCATGAAGAGAATATATTTTTAGAAGAAACACTTCGCTTAACCCTAGAACACTAACCATCAATTAAAGTTACACCACTACTAACCATGGGTATATCATACCCGATTTTGAAAATATCAAAAAAGATATTAAATATAAATATTTATTTGAAATATTTTACATGCAGACACTTCAACCTTTTAGTTAACTGTAATAAGAACTGAAAAACCTTATTTAGGTAAGAAAATCAGGTACTGAAAATTGTGATTAAAAATAGGAAAATTTGCGCTGCGTAATATATACCCATGGTTAGTGTTCTAGGGTTAATATATGGAAACAAAGCAAAATCATGCAATCTATCCTTATTATAACACTTCCTCTGATATATATATATATATATATATATATATATATATATATATATATATATATAATTCATTCAAAAGTTATAACATAAATATGTTATAAAATCACTACAAATATAGCCATTTTGTTTCAACAATTCTAGCGTCTTACCAAGTGATATCCTTAGGTAATAGCTAACGTTTGTAAAAAATGAAACACTATATTTATATTTGATCATAAATAAATAGTTTATGAATACTTAATTGGATTCTAATATAATAATTTTAACATTAATATATATGTACTCTATTACAAAATAAATTATATAGAATATCTTAAGTTGGTACGAATAAAAATGTTAAATATAGATTTTAAGACATTTTTATGTTTAACATTCTTTTTATAGATACAAATATTTAAGTAAATGCTCTGTTTATAATAAATAGTATTAAACAACATTTACCGGTCTGAATGTCCGAGAAATTTTCACAGAAAATATTCGTCCTCCAACAGGATTCGAACCTGCATCCTATACGGAACCGTCATTTAGCTTGATGTGCCTTTTTCCGATTTGGCCACAGAGGCGCGTTCCGTTAGCAAGGTCGAATTTACTGTATTTAAACTTCAATCTTCCATGAATCTCACACGTACATTCATATTTGCTCATGATAACAAATGACGTCACACAATTATTTTAAATCTCTGAATAAATTATATTTGAATGACCCTTTTGAAAAATTGTAATTGAAATTTATATAAAAATAAAATTAAATAAAAAAGAAAAAATGTATTGGTATTGAAACCTAGACGATGTGTTGAAACATAGACCTACCACAAACATCTACTTGAAAAAGGAAAGTTTGTAACAACAGACAGGTACCCCAGCACCTACATTGACACGATGGGCTTGTTAGCTACAATACATTAGATACATAAGTTTTCTAAATTAGTTAAATCTTAACACCCCTAAAATAAAAATAAAAGATAGAATTTTTTTTACTAACCCCAACATCTCAAATTATAATTTTTTCTGGATTATAAATTAAGTAAATCAATTTCTAAAAGAAGTTATTCTTTTCATCGCTTGATAATGGAACCGAACTTTGTATTTTAAGTTTAATTTTTATGACTGTATTTGAATTGAAGTTTCAGTTTTGAAACATGGGAATACCGCTGTCGCGATAATTATATAAAAAATAATAAAATACAATCATATATATATATATATATATATATATATATATATATAAGGAACAGACTTCGACGCATTCAGAATAGTATTCCAAAGATGATATTTATATATTACTATGCACCAACAGAAAATTTATTCATAATGGTTAAATTGGTTGAAATAACTCAACCACATGAAGAAACGAGTATTTATTACTCTATAGGAATACTTTGTCATATATATATATATATATATATATATATATATATATATATATATATATATGGCGGCCTCCATGCTTGACTGTTGGAAGAAGGCAAAGGTTAAGCTTATTGGGCTGCCTCCACACATAAACTATCTCTGAAGTTGGGAAAAGAGAAAAAACTGGACTTGTTTGAGAATATGACTTGTTTCTGCAGACCAGGCATTGTGATCTCTGCATATAGATATATATATTATACGACATATATATATATATATATATATATATATATATATAAATATAAACACACAAAATCACACACACATATATATATATATGCACATATATCGACAGCATATCATCATAGAAATATTTTGTTTGAATATTCTAGACAGGTTAAGTTTATTTTTATTTCATCCTCTCAATTTCATGGATCAACTTCTTAGTACTGTTACACAACTGATTAAGAAAGACGCCTTATTTTTAGTTATTTCTTTTATTTCGAAAGTACTTTCAATCTCATCCAGATTCATCTCTCTGGGTTGATTTGCCAAGACAAATAATATGGATTTAGATCTACATAATTAAGAATCTAATTGCAATAAATTATAAAAATGGTACAAGATTATATAGAAATAAACGACTATAAATACTAAGTAATTTTTCCCGCAGATCTATAGAAAAAACAAGAAAGTTTTAACTCAAACTCTAGCGCATACATAAGTTAACGCCTAATAAACCATTGGTTTAGTAAATTACTGGGTAATGATATATCTAAGTAAGCTGAAGTCTGACATATGATGAGTCATTTGAACTTTTCCGTATCTTCACCAGGAATTATTGTTTAATGAAATGAGAAACAGTAAAATATTTTTTTTATTAACAATTGTTTTGGGAAAAAAAGAATATAGCTTCAAAAATGTCTGCATGAACAACAGAAACACCCTATACAAAACAAAACAAAAAAATGATTCAACCTTATTTTATTGTAACAAAATATCTAAATTTAAATTTATGTTAAATCTATTTATATTAAAATAAAATTAGAATTCATTAAAAATTTAACATACTGTACATATCACTTAAGATTTTAACGTGTATCTTGCCTTAAAAAATCTTTAAAATTGCCTATTCATTACCAATAACTTGAAGCATGCACTTCCTATTCATGAAAAAAAAAAATTTGTTTTTTTCTATTCTCGTATATTTTGGAAGATTTCCTCGACAACATCAATATAGGGAAATAAATTCTTAAAATTGCTGATAGAAATATCACAAAATCTATTAGGTTTAGATCACTTATCGGTATATAATTCAATTCGTACACATGTCTATCATCACATCGTAAGCAACACATACGTAGTCATTAACCTAAGTAAAATAGTGCTAGTAAATTGTAAAATTTAAATATGCCTTAGCTTTCCATCCTTGCTCCCCAACGACCATCCAATAACTTCTTCACGTTGTGCTTCGATTTTTATTCATTTTGGTGTGCACCAATGACCAGGACCGAACAGATGAACGCTTACCCTGTTTTCAATATATTGCGTTGTTTTATTAAGAACATCTTAGGTAGGTGTCCCTTACGGCTACTTCAGCTCTTCCCTTCAATATATATTCCTAGCCGATCACTACCCATTTCAGCAACACGACGCATGGCTGACAACACAAACGGCCTGCATCGGAAGTATTACTTCAATCTCAAACGTGAATACTTCAGTCTGAACCGTGAATACGTCATATCAATGTGAATCCGGTATTCTCAATATCCGACTTTGTTATTACTTGATCCCCAAAGCGTGTATTTATTTGCTTATTTATTCGTTTGTTGATCATTTGTATAAAACCATATTTCAAAGAATTTAATTTCAGCACAAAATCACGACACACATGAGACCATCATAAAATCAGAGTTTCTCTCTCGAAATTGATATTCCAGTTATAGTGTCGCAAACGTAGTAGATAGCATTTACTACAAAGGAAGATTCAAAGTACTGTAGTCATTATCATATGATAGTTTCAAATATAATTTTAAAATGGGCGTAAATTATTCAACACCATTGTCTTGGGTACTGTCATTATCCGTGAAATCCTTCGACTGTCCACTTGTATATACACCTACATATAAGTGAGTATATCATAAGTATATGATAAGGACACATTAATGTTCCTAATAATCAACAAGTTTGTCAAATCATGAATTGTAAATGGATATTAATGATTCATAAAATGTAAAATTATAAAAAAAATATTACAAACAGTTTAATTCATTGTTGATTGAAGTTAATTTGTTCAGGTGAATTCTTGAATCTACACAAAATATACATACATACATGCATACATACACTTACATACATAAACACACACACACACACACACATTACATATATATATATATATATATATATATATATATATATAGTCCTTCTAAAAATAATTGATTTACATATTAGTTGATTAGAGATTTTACATCTGCTCTGATTATCTCATTAATGATTCTTTACCTAATTCTATCATCTATCATGTTTATCTTTTTCTTATTCTTTCATACTATTTATCTATGGTTACATTTTATTTATTACTTTCTTTTTTTCTTTTCTTTTTTATTTGGATTATATTGACTTCTATTTTGCTTACTTTTTTTCTTTGTTTCACGATGATAATCGTTACTTTTCGTATTGCTTTCGTTCGTTCTTTCTTTCTTTAATGATTTCGATCATTTTTTTATTTCTTTCGTTTTATCTGATAATCTTTACTTTTTCGCCTTTATTTGTTTCGTTTCCAGTGATTATTATTACTTATACGTCTTTCTTTTATCTTTCATTCACTATTCATTTTCTCTTTCTTTGCCTTTCTCTTTCCTTTTATATTTTCTTTCTCTTTCTTTCTTTTAAACTTTATCTTTTCTTCATCTGTTGTCTCTTTCTTTCTTTCGCTTATTTATCGTACCCATATGTTTATTCTTTTCTTTACATTTTCTTTGTTTTTCTTTGTTTTATTATTACTTTTTCCTTACTTTTGTTTTTCTTTCTTTCTTTCTTTCTTTCTTTCTTTCTTTGGTTCTTTTTATATTTCATATATCTTTCTTTTCTTTATCTTTTTTTCTATCATTCTTTCGTCTTTTTATATTTCATATTTATTTCCCATATATTTCCTTTAGATTTGTTTGTTTCTTTCTTTTTTTCTTACAGTCTTTTTATAGTTCATTTGTTTTTCGTTTCTTTATGTTTTCTTTATCAATATTTCTCTCTTTTTATCGTTTCTTTCTCCTTCTCTTTTTCTTTATTATATTTCATTCTTTCTTTTCTTCATCTTTCTTTTTTATCTTTCCTTTACATTTCTGCATTTTTTATATTTCTTTCTTTCTTTCCTTTATCTTTCTTTTTATATTTTCTTTATCTTTTCTTTCTTTCTGTTGTTGCCTTTCAATTAAATTTTTGTTTTATACTATCTGTAGATTAATCTCCGCTTGAAACCTCTGGAAACTCCATCTTCTCAACATCTTACTTTCCTTTTGTCCATTCTATGATTCAGGTTGAACAAAACTTACGCACATATCCATAGACATTTCGAGAGGTTATCATTGATATATAGACAGGAATTTCCTGCCCTCTTTAATCCATTCTTGCACACCCCGCTGTTGATATGCGGCCAGACGTGGTGAGGACCATTCGAACTTCCTTTGCTGAACTTTCGCAGCTTGTTTTTGGCAATAATAAGTAAAGGTTGCCTCAGCGCGCCGTTGAAACTACGAGGGCGGGAATAACGAAGAGTATTCTGAAAATGGCCGCAGGAAGAGAGGCAATATGAAAGGGAATATAAAGTTTTTAAGTATATGTCAGAAAACTTTATCTTTACACAAATGTACATAAATATATTGGCATATGTATATCAATAGGAATGCACATGTTGATAGGAAATAAGCATCTATCTATCTATCTATATATATATATATATATATATATATATATATACATATATATATATATATATATATATATATATATATATATATATATATATATATATATATATATATATAGAGTAAAGGATTTATATTGGAACATGAATAAACTTAAGCACAAGATCGTACATTTTACATCATGGAATTAAACAACACACATGCACATACTCACAAACTCACACACACGGGCAAAAAAAAACAAACACACATATATATATATATATATATATATATATATATATATATATATATGTGTGTATATATATATATATATATATATATATATATGTGTGTGTGTATGCAGAAAAAATAATTTATACTTTTTGCTACACACAAGTTATGTATATATAGATATATATATACACACACACACACACACATATATATATATATATTTGTGTATAAATGTGTACGGAGTATATATATATATATATATATATATATATATATATATATATTAATAATTTCTCAAAGGATGAAGGAATATCACTAGTTAAGAGGAGGTGATATATATATATATATATATATATATATATATATATATATATATATATATATATATATTTCACTCCAAGGAAGAATGGATATCACTAGTTAAAGGGTAGGTGACAGAGTGTGAAGGTGAGAGAAAAATCTACTTAAATAGGAGACCGAGGAAAGGATAAATGCAGAACGGTTTTCAAGAGCATAGTAGATGGCGATTGACGTCGGATCAAATTTTTGAAAATGTTAATTATCAGGGAAGCAATAAAACAGAATGCAGTTCCACAGTTGGAATGCGCGAGAAAAGAAACCCCTGTAGAAGTGTCTGTTGCATTTACCTATTTCAACAATAAATCGGTGGGACCTAGATGGCAATCCTGTAGTACGCTTAAACGCACATAGTCCTAGCACCAAGGAAAAAAGAACATCGTCAGAGCAGTTGTTATGAAAATATTTATAGAAAAGACAGGGAAGCTACGTCCATAGATATTCATTATAAACACATACCCGCATACACAAAATATACACACGCACACATATATATATATATATATATATATATATATATATATATATATATAGGTAAGCAAATATATGGATATACTGAAAAAAACAAAATCCATAGTAGACCATCTTCAGGGTGTTGAATTAAATATAGTCTAATGTCAATTATGTTTTATGAATATGTCCTGAAGATGGTCTACTAGACCGAAACGTCCGACGTTGACATTATATTAACATGAAAAAGCATAAATGCATATTAGGATTTTTGTTTGTTTTTTCCGTATATTTTTTTCATATATATATATATATATATATATATGTGTGTGTGTGTGTGTGTGTGTGTGTGTGTGTGTGTGTGTGTGTGTGTGTTAATTTAATTAGAAAGCAGAAATCCGTAAATGTCCATTGATTATATTTTATTTCCTGAGGAAGGTGATTTTTCCTTGTTCCTCAGAGCAAATTTCTAAGTATAAACAGTGGTTTTAAATTTAAGTATTATATTTATACACCTTTGAGAGGTAGTTTTAAGTTGATGTAAAGTGATAGAGAGAGGGTGAGGTCGACACATATGGTCAAAATTAGAGAATTAGGAATAATTTTAAATCTATTTTTATTAAAATACTCAAGTGAAAGGTGGGTGTAAGAACGAAACATTGAACTATTTAATAATTTATCTCATGGGAAAACAGACAAAGAGACAAAAGAAGAAAAATATAAGAAAGTAAATATGAAATCAGTTGTGAGAGGAAAAATGCAGGGAAATGAGGAAAAGGAAAATAATTTAACAGATAAAGGCATATTGCATTTAATTTCTAAAAACACAGATTGATATATTTTGCAGTGAACGTTTGACATTAAAAATTATAAACAGAACAAAATAGGATAAAAGGGACAATGTAATAATGTGAATATAAAATGAACAAAAATATTAATATCAATATTATTAATATTTTAATAACAACTAAGGCGTAAATAATTAATAATTAAAATCTGAAATTTCATAATTCAAAACCTAAATTCATAAACTTATATATATATATATATATATATATATATATATATATATATATAAGATTATGAATTTAGGCTTTAAATTATGAAATTTTAGATTTCAATTAATAATTTTACTCTTTAGTTGTTATTAAATATATATTTATATATATATATATATATATATATTAATATATATATATTGTAGATATGTATCTAAGTTCCTCGAGAGCCTAGCACCGACAGCCTAGTGTCTCTATCCTAGATTAAAGCAATCGCGTGTCTAACTACACTGAAGAGTTGTGATATATATATATATATATATATATATATATATATATATATATATATCTCTCCACTGCCCCTCTCCTCATCCTTTTCTTTTCTATCACTCCTATCTGAACTTGCTCCAAATTTTCTGTAACCCCCCCTTGCGTACAAGTGGCCTCCTACCTTGCTTGGGGTGAAACATATATATATATATATATATATATATATATATATATATATATATATATATATAAAAAGAAAGAGAGAGAATGTGAGAGATGGGGGGTGAGCGAGAGTCAGAAATGGAGGGAGAGAGAGAGAGAGAATTAGATAACCTCACGTGTAGTCATACGCACACACGCATATATATTAAGATTGTTAAACAAGTTATAATATATATATATATATATATATATATATATATATATATATATATATATATATCTACTGAAAAGTTTGTTTCGGTTTCTTTCTTTGAAGCCATGTTTGATCTTCGAAAATATTGATCGTTATTTTCCCCTTTCGTTATTTATATTCTTTTATTTTTCTGGCTCCTCAATAATTTTATTCTTTTTTTTTTATTCTTTCACATTCTGTACGCCCCGGCGTGTTAGTGGCTTTGTTACATTGCTTGGGGTGAAATGATGTATATATTCACGTCTAATAACTGGTCAGCTACTGGCGAGTGCCTCTGTCTGGGTGAGCGTCTGCCTAATCCCTGTTGCAAACGGTTTTGTATAGCCAGTTATCATAGACCGCAATCTCGTACCCCTAGGCGCAAAAAACGATTGACCAATCGCGTTTGATTGTGTGTAATTTAATAATATATGTATAGGTGTGTATGCGAACGT
This sequence comes from Acanthosepion pharaonis, assembly GCA_903632075.3. Taxonomy (NCBI): domain Eukaryota; kingdom Metazoa; phylum Mollusca; class Cephalopoda; order Sepiida; family Sepiidae; genus Acanthosepion; species Acanthosepion pharaonis. Next base: position 836,657 of record CAHIKZ030001059.1, on the reverse strand, counting down.
TGAATGAAATATGTAAACGTTAGTACTGACATATATTTATATACATATATATGTATATGTGTGCGTCTGTGTGTCTGTGTGCCTGTGTGTGTGTAACATGATAACGAATAGTCTACAGTTCCAATGTTCGTAATTGTAATTCATAAGAGGGCTAAATAGAAAGGTGTTGTTTGGTAATTTACCCACGCATAGATTCTCCCAGATATAAATCGGATTTTGGAGAGAGAAGTTTCCAACATTCAGCCCTGACAGTGGGGCCGAACATTCTTGCCGTAACACTCACTCTGAATTACCGTTCCTGTTTGTTGTTGTTGCTGTTGTTATTGTTGTTTAATTCAATTCCTCTCTTTGTATCTTTATTTCTGGCCATAACAAAGGGCAAAATACTGAAATATTCTGCATTTTAGGATTTTCTTTCGTAAATTTACAATCGCCTGATGAGATGTTTTCATATGTATACGACTGCAATTGTGTAGCGATTTTGACATGTTTCGATGCAATAACCTAAAATAATATATATATATATATATATGTGTTTGTGTGTGCGTGTGTGTGTGTGTGTGTGTGTTCTCGAATGTTTGCCCGCATATGGGTGTGTGTGAGTATGTGGGGTGTGAGCGTATGTAGGTGGCTGTATATGTCTGCACGCATATCATACGAAGCAAACATTCAAATGCGATGAGGCATAAAGTAAAATTAATATCAATTGAACCTCGTCTAATATTTCAGCGCACACCAATTTGGACTAATCTTTAAACTATCCTATCAATAGACAATTGGTGAGTACCATACCGACTCACTTCTCAAACTCTGTGCAAGTAATGAAACATCATAATCTCTTCCTGGTCGATTAAGGATCATTTGAATATCCTGTTTTTATAACAAAAAGTATTATTCAGATGTATTACCTCTTCCCCAATAGTGCAAATGTAATGCGCACTTTACATCTTACTATTATGTTTGATCGTTACCAGATCAAACTTAATTGGAATCAACGATCGGTTAAGAAGACGTTTAACCAATATATTGAACTGTAATTTGAATCGAATACGCAATGATGTTTTAATTACACTTGGAATCAATATCAGAATTTAATTACTGAGCAATGAAGTCTTTAGAGCAGAGACTACAAAATACACTAAATGATTTGGAATATTGAAGACAGACAATTTATGTGGATAAAAGAATAATTAAAAATTAATCTCAGACGAAAAAAAAACAAACAACGTCTTTGAAGAAGAGAGGAAACGCAGACATCCTATAAAGCTATAAATTCCTGCATACTCATATTGAAATATTTCGAGTCTTTCCGCATCTAGCAAATGAGAAGATTGGATCAGTGAACAGGAAAATTTATACCCGTCCATAAAGACACGCCTATTTCAAATATTACACTGACGACACACTTCAATACAGAAACTGAAATCTAATAACAACAATAACAAGCATATCTATTAGAAATATATAACAATGTAAACTTCCATTAGTGTAACATGTATTGCTAGTGCATGCACAAAGAAGAAATTGTCAATGTTATCACAATCACATTAATATTAATCAATATATTTTGATAATATTTCTATTGTGGAGAATGATGCATTAGACATGAGAAATCTGGCGTCTATTTAATTTCCATAAATATAGTTAAAATACTTTTTTGATAAAAGGATAATGGCGAGAAAAGTTGTTTCCACACATAAAACTTTAGTTAATCATTTACTAAACAGGTATCGTAGCTGTCGATGGAAATGTATAAACTCTTACCCTTAAAATATCTCTTCCATAAAGTATGTTTCTCCAGCCAACTAGCTATTATTTTTTTTCTAATACTGACTTGAGTTTCCTTTTAACTTTGTAATCTTTCCGTTTATTTTTAATGTATAAATTATCTTGATTATATTATTTTCTCTTCTATTTACATGTGTTATTCATTTTACTTGTTACTAATTTTGGAAGAATTCAACTGATGCACCTTTTTTATTTCTTTGTTTCTCATTCTATAGCTCCAGTCTATAGATTCTGAGAAAATATAGTTTTTCTTCAAAACCTAGAATATTCATTCGCTTGGAGCCATTTTTAACTATTGATATGTGAAATCTGTGGTATATGGTTGATAATTTACATACTTCGCAAATAACTGCACGCCATGTGTGGCATCCGTATGAGAGACTAGATCTGGCGAGTCAATTTAATGATTCAAGTTCTTATTTTATTATATACCACGATGATTGTCGATCATATTTTAATCAAATAATATATTACGGTTTATTATTGGTTATAATTTCTGGAAAAATGTTCCACTGGCTCTTTGGAAATAATAATCTCAAAAGAGAAGTAAGATGTAAAGTTATTAGCTGAAGGGAAAACCAACGGTGGATATTGCGCCGATTTTGAACAACGATCAGAAAACAATGAAAAAGAAATTGAAAACATTATGACAAGAAAACATCACAAAGTGTTATATAGGAATAAAATATTACTGCCGACACTTGGGAGTGAATATAGATCGCCAATGAGAAAACACAAGCGATTCCATTATTGAATGATGTAGACCACGTGACCATAGAGGAAACGCAAAAACGTAGGAAGTACCTGACGAATATTAAAGAGCTATTTCTATTGTATCCTCTATTATAATTCGGATCACAATTTCTACACTATCCGCTTTACTATATGGAGCGTTATTCTCTACTCTATTCACAATACTATTTCTCTATTCGGATCACTAAACGGATTACTATTCGAGTGAGTATTATCGAACAAGTACTATTAGCGTGAGTGAAATTCGAAGACGTCTGACATCAGTATTGTTAAACGGCGTTACTATAGTTATGTCTGCAATTACAAAGTCTCTACTACAACGAGCATTAAGTGACAACATGTATTCGTTCGCATCTCAAAGGTGGCAACGAGTATTCGTTTGAGTCACAAAACAAAGAGATATGAACGAATTAAAATAGAAAACACAGGACGGATTGACGAGGAAGATGACTTTATTATGGAACGTGCGTTGCAAATCAAAACATAGAAAGAATAGAGGAAGAGCGCGTAAGAATATTAGGAGACAGCGTGAACGTAATGAAACCGCTACAGTTAAATCATCATGAGTAGGGACTTTGTTACAGGGCCGTATTCGGCAGCACTCTTGATCAGTGCCGGCTTTATACTTGGCTCGCTCTTCGGCCCTACACACTTTCTCCTCTATATTAATGCCCTGCCTAAGAGCATACTTTGATCATTAGTGAGTATCTATGGAGATGGTACAACAGTTTATAGGCGCACCCCTAAAAATAATTTAAGACAAGAACATAGCAGTCCATCTTACCAGTCACCTAGCCAAGAAAGTGGTTAATAGTAAAATTTGATACGACCAGAACATTCCAAAACGTTCCATCGAGAAGAACCCGATATTTCACCTGTCATGATGGATGTGTATTCGTTCAAAAGAGATTAAGAAAGATACTGGGAAAATCTTTGCTTCATTGTAACGCTCCAGTAAGAATTTGACTCCCTCTGCTATACTCTAAATTTACAAGAGCCAGATGAGATTAATTTGGAATATAGCTGCCATATCTGGACAAGGCTGGTTGCCTATTCTTCATTTGCCTGGAGAGAGTTCATAAGCTTCTACGTGGTCTTTAATTAATTAATTTTCCACAAGAGAACCCCTTTCCTATAGACGAAATGTTGGGTGTTCGCGCTGCTCTCTCATTTTGACGAGCTGCATTTCTTGGGCCCAAGCCTGACCTTTACAACTTGGACCCGCTATGCCACTAATCCAAAGGCCAATTGTTACTATTCCTTACGTATTACTATAAGTAAGTTTTATTTGGACTGCTGCTTTGGGGAACAGACAGATGTTTTCACAATCACTACAATCTTGTCCTCTTCAAGTCTTGTGTCAAACTGTATATTTTCTGCGTAGACCCATTGAACTAAAACTCTTGCTTTTTATGCTCATACAACACCACACATTAACACTCTACCTTGAGTGATTCTTGAGCCTTCGATTGAGTGAAAATTAGGATAAAACCATTGCAAAGAAAAATGTGAAAGAAGCAGTAATGTTGGTCTAAAGAAGCAAGTTGAAAAAAATTATAGAAAAAATATATGTGTCCAATAAGTAAGATTTAAACAGAGACCATACGCACACATACGTGGAATCAAAAAGAGAAAGTTGAGTTTTGAGGCTAGATAGTAATTTATTATATATATCGTGTCGCTGCCGATATTGGAGTTTGAACACAGATCACTAGTGAGCAAACACCGGTGTTTCCGTTTCTAATAATTAGACCAGGTAATGTAAACGAAATGTGTATATGACAATTAGCGTGTCAAAATAAAGTGCTAACGAGTGTTCGTTGACATCACAAAAGCGGCAAAGAGTGTTCGTTGATATCACTAAATATAGATAGAGGTCTTCTATAATTTTGACAATGTAACATATCAAAGCCAAGTGTAGCAGAGGTAACAGCGAGTAATTTACTTGACAAGCCTGTGAAAACGGACAGATCAAGCAATGAGAAATATACTAAATAAAAAAATGAACAGGCATTGCTAAGAGCTATAAAGGATAGGAATTTGTGGGAAAGAAGAAGAATTATTAACAGTAAATTTGAGTAGTGAACGTAAGGGGCTACATTGCATGCACCTGATGACCAGGTACGAGATTATGTCCTGCGGGGAAATAGTCATGTTACACCATTAGAAGCCATGGGGTGGTGTAATATTTGGACCTGGGATTGTAGGTAAGTGTTTACATCACTGCAGAGTTGGTGATGCGATCAAGATAAATAGGGAGACTTATTGTCCGCTCGTGTACTAGATGTCTCTTAAAAGATACAACTAAGAATAGTTAATCTAAAGAATGCAAGACAGTTTTCCTTTAGATTATTAAAAGGTGATTAATGTCTAACTTGCCAAAGATATTTTCAAAGAAACCAAATTAATTGAAATGCCTCCAGGCTCTTCAGACATTAATTCAACATAAATCTTGTAATCACATATAAAAAGAATTTTTTTTTATGGGAATTTATAAAAATATTACAAGAGATATCTCTAGAAAGCAATAAGAATTAATGCTAATGTTGAAAAGGAAATGTTAACTAACTCCAAAGAAACATGTCGTGTGATCGGTTGTGATGTTGGATGAATATTTTAGATCATCACGTATCACGTATTATGATGAAAAAAAAAATTCTTGTGTAGAATTTGAGTGTAAGTTTTTCCTTACAAATGGAATATGTAGATGGATGAATTGACATTTGGACTAGAGGAACCCTAGAGCGTGATCGGCGATGATGTCGGATGAATCTTTTAGATCATCAAGTATCATTTATTATGATGAAAAACAAATAATTCTTGTTTAGAACCTGGTTGTAGCTTTTCCCTTACAAATGGTATATGTAGATATAAATGGATGAATTGACATTAGGACTAGAGGAACTAGATAGCGTTTTCGGCGATGATGTCAGATGAATCTTTTAGAATATTAAAAAAAAAACGTAATATTAAAAATAGCAAAATAATTTTTCATACAAACGAGATTAATCAGATAGGGGTTTTTGAGTTCATTTTATATAAAAATAAATATTTTACCTTTCTTGTGCCTCTTAGCAACAACTGAAGCATTCATGAGTAGTTACTTTTGTTTTGAATAATTTCAACGTAAAAATAAAGAAACTGAATAAACGTTGTGGATATAGAGTACACTATAAAAACATCGTTCAGCTCGGAAGACGAAGATCTACTTTGTATTTAAATGTTTTGATTATCTTAGTTGACAGGAAAGCAGAAGTTCGGAATGGGGTTCTGCTTTTGTGGACGACCAAAGACGAAACAATCTGTGTTGAACTTACATTTAGCAATTTCAACATTAAAATGTAGAAATCTCGCTGCCAAACTAGAACTGCGCTTAAATTCGTGTTATCAAGCTCTAACGTAAATATTTATAGAAAAGTCACAGAGAAGCTAGGTTAAAATTGTGTGAACGTACCTGAAGGTGACATGCCAGGCCAGGGCGGATAATATTGCAGTTTCTTCAACAGGGTTATTATTGCTTCACTTACCACTTCCGACCCATATTTTGGTTATATCCCCATTTTGGATTACTTAGAATTTGTGGTTTTATGATGCGCTTTGTAGTAATGAATAGCATTAATGAGATTTTGATGAAAGTACTCCGAAGAAAGGATCAGAGAACAATAGAAAAGGCATGATAAACTTTCTCCTGTTTTCATATATTTTGAACTTGGACCCCGATTTTGGTGTATATTTTTGTTCGAGTAAAAGAATAAATACCCCGTTAGACGTCCTAAAGCGGTTTTAAATGTGTTCACACAAACAATGATATAAGAATAATTTAGTTGAGACTTTTAATCTCAAATTGATTCTACATTCAGGACTAAAAAGCGACTTTTGTTATTCTAGTTATAACTACAGAAATATTAACTGCTCATTCGGAGTGAAAATTTGGTAGAGAAATTGAAAGTATGTGATGCCTAATAGAAAAATGAAGAATCTTAGGAGTTGTATTTAGTCTTTTTATCCATTATTATCTAAACAGAAACTGTCTTAAATAATTTAATATAGTTGCGACACTGAGATCCGTAGACGTATTGGGACGGCCAAGGACACATTTCTAATGCTGGGCTGAGTACTGCGAGACAGGAGGATATCTTTGGTAAGAAAGAAAAGAATTTACGTGACATCAGTCCTTCATTACGTCAGCAAATGTTGGACGATTTCCTCAAAGATGAAGAAGAGACTCGAGGCTACTGAGATGTGTTTCTACAAAAGAATGCTAAGGATATCCTGGACCGAGCGTGTGAACAACGATGAGATCTTAGAGAGGTTGAAAACAAGGAGGAGACTTATACTTAATGTCAGGAAGAGACACCTAATGATACTGGAACACATAATGAGAAAAGGAAGGAGGGCCTGGAGAATCTGATACTCACGGGTCGAATAGAGGTAAAAAGAGACAAGGAAAAACCGTGCGTGATTTACTTGTCGGGCTTGGGCAGGTGGACGAGAGAAAGTGGTCCGGAGGAAGAAGTAGAGGGAAGGAACTTGTTAGATGCAAGGAATATCGGGAGGTGGAGAGCCATGATTGCCTACGTCCTGAAATGACATGGCACATAAAAAGAATGGTACGAACTACGAATAAAAATTAGAACCATCCAAGCAAGTTAAAATCAAGAGAAATAATAAGGTGGGCCCGGGAGATTTTTTGCAAATTGTTCCACTTAAAGCCACCAAAGACGACTGATGTGAAAGTATTTTATGTATAAAAGAATAGATTCGAAAAAATAAGTGCGATTCAAGAAAGGAAAAATTATTGGAAGTGATTCCATTTTGAATCGTTGTGTAAATTACTATCTAAAGATAAGTGGAATCTCTGGAAGCCATCGAAATAAATGTCAAAAAAGGAATCACAATTTCAATTGATATAGTCAGCAAAGGTAGCCAAGGATTTTTCAAATTATAAGTCAACTAAAATAAAAGTATAAGTCAATGGCACTGCAGATATATCGCAATAGCTGTTAGGTGAATGGAATTGGCACTAATTTATTCAAAGTAAAATTGCAACTTTAGTGAATCAGCACAACGGAACGTGAGGCATTGATCATTGAATAAGAGTTATGAAATGCTACTGTGTCAGCTGACGAGTGTTGCAAAGACAACATTGTATGAACAATGAAATAATTTATGGTAATCACTGATCAGATCGTTTCCGATAACGAAGGGATTTTTTTTAATGTTACATTGTTTTCTATTGTCGTTTGTGTCTATTGACAAACCAACTATTGAAATGGATTCCGTGACGCTGACTAATTGTTGGTGTCAAAGGGGTCACACAGTTTTTCTTATAAATTCACAGACAATTTGTTTGATTTCAGAATCAGAATATAATTTTATATAATGACAATCTATCAGGATATATCTATCTATCTATCTATCTATCTATATATATATATATATATATATATATATATATATATATATATATATATATATATATATTAAAAAAAACAGGCCACTTTTAAGGCTCCATTGTAACAGTTTATTTCACCAGAGACCTTTTAAAATACCTTGGATCTTCAGACATCAATTCAAAAGGTGAAACGGAAAATGAAATGTAAATTTACGCTTTTTTCAGGGTAGTATTAAGTTTATGTAATTTAACAGAGAAGGTAGCGAAGAGTGGTGTGAGAGACATGGTCGAGTTTAGAGAGGGTTTATTTTTCGTTACTCATATATATATATATATATATATATATATATATATATATGTGTGTGTATGTATATTTTATTGAATATATATATATATATATATATATATATACATTTCATTAAATATATATATATATATATATATATATATATATACATATATGTGTGTGTGTGTGTGTGTGTGTGTGTGTGTACATTTCATTGCATACGACCGATAAGGTGCTTTTATTTATTTTTTTATACAATTTCTCATGCTATCTAATAATATTTGTCTTTTCGGGTGATAAATTACATAAAAAACTGTCCTAATGTACTTTTTATCCATTTTTATACTCAGAATGGTACTATTTACACACAAACTGATGGTGTAAGTATGTGAAACCCTCTCGGGCCGTGCTTCTCCAATTATTCTATGTTCTATGTTGAACACAAGGTTTTTACGAAAGTTATTAAAATTAAAATATGTGTTATTTATGTAGACGATATATTTATTTTAGCTGAAATGAAGAAATAAATAGAAAATTTGAAAGCAACATTTCAACAAATTTTCGTCCTATATTTTGCATATGAACTTAGTGAAAAAATAAACTTCCTTTCTGTTGAAGCTTAAATAAGCATGGAATAATACAACACAAAATGTACGTTAACAAAATGTATTGAAACAAAGAATAGGTACACAATATTTACAGTTAGTTTGGTATATTCTTGGGAAGACTGTTCCTGCATAATGGGTTGACTAAATCGCAGTCGGGCAGAGTCTCTGGATTCAATTTCTTAATCTCTACTATCTTCCCCGTCTTCCGGTACCAACCCATATTTATATGGTCGGTAGTCCGCTTATGTAAATTAGGTGTATCATACACAACACTTTCTTAGATGTTCTCGTCGATTTTAGTAATAATACATTTAAAACTTCTGTTTATAAAAAAAAACAAAAACAAATAGTAAAGACTTTTGCCATCTTAATTTCTGTATTGAATGCCCTCTTAGATATAAAATAGGTGTTATTAAAAATTTCTTCACGAGAGCACACGAGAATTCATCCTTTCGCACGCTTTTCCTTAACGAATGTAAAACAAACACTGATTAATAACGGATTTCCTAATCAATTGTTAGATTTCCACATTAGGCGTTTCTTGTCTAAGGTAGCTAATAGCAATGGTGAGAATAGAAACATAAACAATAATATTAATATTTTTTATAAAAATCAGATGAACGAAAATTATAAACAGGATGAAAGCAGAATCAGGAACATTATACAAATAAATGCATAACACCAGCTGACAATAGCAAAAAATTAAATTAATTATTTATTAGAAAAAATGTAAAACCTCTAACCTTATACTTAAAAATAATAATTCGCCTCCTAGAACAAAATTAAACACGGCAAATGTTATTTACGAATTCAAATGTCCATTAAGGAGTTGTATTCCTCAACAATCAACTTTTGTAAATAATTATATAGGCCACACTACATGTTTAACACGCAGACTAACTGTACACCTTTTTGACTATAGCTCAATTAGATCTCATTTAAATATTCATGGAGACCTACCTGGCACTATTCATAACATACTTGTTGATAACACTAATATAATAGCAACATCTATATGCAAAAATCAAAAAATAATGGAAGCATCATTAATAAAAAAAAAAACAACACTTAAAAATATCATCTTTCAACATGGACACTTGACCGTGTTTCGAAAAATGAAAACATTTTATAAAACATACATACAACAAACTATTTCCTATTTAACAGCTAAACGATTTAATCCTTGAAAATGGCTAAATATATAGCCGAAAGCGCTCGGATAAAACGAATATACTGATAGTTTTTATATAATTTATCATCCGAAAAAAAATAGATCACATGAGAAATTGTATAAAAAACTAAATAAAAGCACCTTTTCTGTCGTATTCAATGAAATGTGCATGAAAGAAGGATTGCTGCCTAAATGCACACACACTCACAAACATATATATATATATATATATATATGTATTTATATTCTGTATTTGGTCAGCAATACAAATTTTATACATGTTTAGTTAATATATATATATGTGTGCGTGTGTAATTTCGTTAAAAATTATAAATATATGTAGAGAGAGATTCAACGAAAACTATATATATATATATATATATATATATATATATATATATATATATTCGATGAGTAAATTTTCATTTATATAATTAATTTGCTCATGCGCTTTGGTTTGTTTTTTATTTTTTTCGACTGCACAAATAACAGGAGCATTTTGGACCCGTCTTTGAGAAAAAGAGCACCATGAAACAATTTACTCCGCCAGAAATGGAAACTGCATGCAGTACTGCTTGGCATTCGCACCAGAAGATCAAATACGAAAATTTCAATATATTTTGGTGTCAATCTGTCGACAGTGCAGAGGTTTCGGAAAGTGGTGGATGAGTCTAATGGTGATTATGAAGGCACGACAGCTCGAAAAACTCACTCTGATAGATTGTGATAAGAAAAGTCGCGAATTTGTTGGTGAGGGTTTCAAACTCAACACACACACCTACATCAAATGTCTTGAGGAGGTAGTGTTGATCTGTGTCAAGAGGGTAGCAGCTGGAAAACCCTATATTTGGCAACGGGACTCTACACATGCCGCACAAGCAGTCGTAGCTGTCAGAAAATTTCTGCGAACACATCATCTCTTACATATGGCCACTTCACTCCCCAGTCTACAACCACCTGATTATTACGAGTGAGGTGCAATTGAGCGACAAAAAAGAAAGAGAGAGATAAACAAAACACTTTGTAACACCAAAGATGAACTGAAGGCAAGGGTTATAACAGCAATCACCATCTTAAACGAAGAGAGTGTCTAGAAGAGATGCAGAAGTCGTCTCGAGCTATGACTGAGGCCAATGATGATTATATTGAATGAATTTACCTTTTAGCATTTCAAGATATATTTTGTTTATTTTGGTAAATATATCTACTATAATGAGATGTCAGTGTTATTTACATTTTGTTGTAATTCAGACATCAATTTATCCGAGGCATACTCTCTCTCTATCTCTCTCTCTCTTTCTCCCTATCTATCTATCTATCTATCTATCTATCTATATATATATATATATATATATATATATTACACGTTATGAAAAGAGTTTACATAAAATAAATAGACAACACTTGTCTATATTAATTAATGAAACGTGTATAAATGAAAAGATGCTACCTAAATACACACACATTATATATATATATATATATATATATATATATATATATATATATATATATATATATATATATATATAGGATTTCCTATATATATGCAAACGGATGACTTCTTTACTGATGTGTTTAGTCCGCGAAACGTGTCGCTAAAGAAATGCTTTCTTTCTGTCTTTATTAATATTGAATTTTCCCATCTATATTATA